>JAWPHD010012078.1:0-78708 GCA_037043455.1 Cyrtodaria siliqua
GAGACCTGAAATTCTCTTGACACCACCTCGGCGAGCCAAACGGCGGATAGCTGGCTTTGTGATACCCTGGATGTTATCACGAAGAACCTTTCGGTGACGCTTAGCGCCTCCCTTTCCAAGACCTTTTCCTCCTTTACCACGTCCAGACATGTTGAGTGTTGAGATGAAAATGACAAAAACGGGGCAATTGAGTTATTTATTGGCAAATAAGTCGACCTTCACCTTTTTTGGTCTACTGACCTGACATAACCTACTTGTGGTGCCGGCACATATTTTTGAAATATGTTTTGTCAAGGTCGAATTTATCAAATATGTTGGTCAAGGTCGAATTTATCAATATCAATATCAATTTCATAACGGACGCGGACCGGATAGAAAGCACTTTGTTTAAAATAATAGAAAAACATGTTGACAAAGAAAAACATGTTGACAAAGACTGTCTTATAATATCATAACAAACTGCAATCAGACATTATGACAATGAGCATTAATATGTTTTATGGACTACTACTACTTGGATTATTTTTTTACCCCCCAAATACTGTATATGGTGCCATATCTTGTACACAAGCACACAGCGTAACATAATACAATGCTTGCATCTTAAATGAATATGAGGATATGTATATATGTATGTTGCTTGCTTGCTTGCTTGCTGCTGCTGCTGCTGCTGCTGCTGCTGCTGCTCTAGTATTATATCGAGTGGGTTTTCTGGTATCTGGGCATATATGATTTATATAAGTGGATGGGTTGTTATTTTGACTGTTTACGATTAATTATATACATTCAACTTTATGACAAATACATAGTAATTAAATGACAACTTTTTGTGTTATTTCTTTCTAGAGATATGTGTGGCCCTAAAAAGGGCCGTTTAATGTTTTCTACTGAAAACTGCTTAAGCTCGCTCACCACGGATACGGCGGGCCAACTGGATGTCCTTTGGCATGATGGTGACACGCTTGGCGTGGATAGCGCACAAGTTGGTGTCCTCGAAAAGACCAACCAAGTAAGCTTCACTAGCCTCCTGAAGAGCCATAACGGCAGAGCTCTGGAAGCGGAGATCAGTCTTGAAGTCCTGTGCGATTTCACGTACTAGACGCTGGAAGGGCAGTTTCCTGATGCTCTTCTGGTACCTTCTGATTTCACGGAGAGCGACGGTTCCGGGCCTGTATCTGTGGGGTTTCTTTACTCCGCCGGTAGCCGGTGCACTCTTGCGAGCTGCCTTGGTGGCCAGCTGTTTCCTTGGGGCCTTGCCACCAGTTGACTTTCTTGCTGTCTGCTTAGTTCTTGCCATTTTGAACGAGAATGATGTTAAGCAAGTGTCTTTCTGCAGGTTTTATTGAAAAATTTGGCGAAAAGTGAGCTCCTGCAATGCGATTGGCTGTGATGAAATTCATCGAGCTTGGACACCGAAAACGGATTGAAATTGAACCAATGAAAACCAGCGTCTCAGTGGCGTTGAGCCAATCAGAATAAGCTTGTCTAGAGCAGTTCGGTTTATTTTTTTCCATACTGTTTTTAGATGTTTTTCTGCCTGCTTAATTTATTAATTTTGATGGGTGTTTTGTCAGTTATTTTTTTTATTCAATATACCACTGAAACTTTGAAACATGTATGTAATGTGATGTAATCTGATGTGATGCGAACATACTGTGTTGTGTTATGTTATGTTATGTTATGTTATGTTATGTTATGTTTTGTGAGTGGTGCTATACTGTACATATGTATTACTTGTGGATGTTGTTGTTGCTGCTGCTGCTGCTGCTGCTGCTGCTGCTGCTGCTGCTGCTGCTGCTGCTGCTGCTGCTGCTATTTGTGACTGCCATTATGAAAGCCGGTGTGTTTTCAAGTATGCAGACATGCCTGGGACTTGCGCCATATTCATATGTTGCTGTCTAAGCGAAGAAGCCTGAAAACAGTTCGCGCGCTTAAAATAATACAATTTAGTGTTATGGTTAAGGCTAGGGTTGCGGATAGGGTTGGGGTTAGGGTTAAGCTTAGGGTTAGGGTTAAGCATAGGGTTAGGGTTAGAGTGCTGATGTGTATTTATTTTAATAAATACAACAATCAGCGACAACTTGAAATGACAACTTCTCTCGAGAAAAATAAATGGTCCTGAAAAGGACCTTTGTGGTGAAACCGGTTTGTTTCAGTGCTTTATTTGGATGCTGCCTTGGCCTTTTTTGGCGTCTTGGCCTTCTTTGGCTTGGCTGCCTTAACCTTCTTTGGTGACTTGGTGGCTGCCTTCTTTGGTGTCTTTGCCTTCTTTGGTTTGGCTGCTGCCGCCTTCTTAGGTGTCTTGACCTTCTTTGGCTTGGCGGCCTTCTTTGCAGCGGGCTTCTTTGCTCCAGCGGCCTTTGCTGCAGGCTTCTTGGCGGCGACTTTCTTTTTAGGTGTCTTGACCTTCTTTGGTTTGGCTGCCTTTGGCTTGGCTGCCTTCTTTGCTGCTTTCTTGACCTCGCCGAGCTTGAATGATCCAGAGGCGCCGCTGCCCTTGGCCTGCTTCAGTACTCCAGTCTTGACGCCAGCTTTCAGTGCGAGCTTTAGATGAGCGTTGACTGCTGGGCTGGGGGCGACGTTGTATGTTGCCGCGATGTACTTTAAAATAGCCTGTCGGGACGAGCCTCCCCTCTCCTTAAGACTGCCCACAGCGGCAGCAATCATCTCGCTGTACTTTGGGTGGGTTGCTGCCTTCTTCGGCTTGGCGGCCTTCTTCACTTTCTGCTTTGGTGTAGCCACTACGGCTGCGGGTGCTGCTACGTCTGCCATTATGAATGATCGAAGTCTTGGGTAAGAATGAGGCGAAATCACTCGCTCACAACATTATATAGACACAATGAATTTTAACAGCGCGCGGACCGCATGGAAAGCACCGCGAAGAAAATGATAAATTTCAAGTTAGCTGTAGGTGTGCTTCTTCGTCTATGCAGTTCCAATAAAATATTTCAAATCCATGGATGTAGAATGCCTTTATGTGGGACCATTTTAAAGGCCATAAATTTCTCTAGAGGACCATATAACTTTCGTTTGGGCTAATTAAAGGAGCATTTCGCAGTTGACAGTTTAAAATGATGTTATGGACGAAAGGTTGTGATTTTCATCATGCTGCTAACACTTTTCTTACAGTATCTGTCTTATACGATACTAAATGACGATAAAGTGTATGAAATATCGTTTTAGCATGTGTCTGGAGTATGTTCGATACCTGTGCATGGCAATTAATCACCGTTTTGCAGTCGTTAAGTGGCTAAGCGGACACACGCACAAACACACAAACACAGAAACACACCGGGAATCGCCGCGAATGTTGTGGGTAACCTGCTAACCTGCGAGTCTGTCTGCCTGTATATATGGCAGGAATAAATATGTTTATATGTAATTTATATTTAATCTGATTTAATACTTGTTTTTAATTACTTCAATATATCCAACTTAGGTGATCTTATATTCTCGTTATCTTAGGTAGGTATATGTCTTAGTTATATGATATAAGTTAACAACAATAGTAATAATAGTAACAGTATAACATTATAATATCGCAACGTTGGGTGGGTGGGTGGGCGGGCGGGCGGGCGGGCGGGCGGGCGGGCGGGCGAAGTAGGCATGGTGTCGAGCCGCTGATAATTGATCATTGGCGGATTCGAGCACTGACAAGCCTTATAAAGCCAAGTAGGCATGGTGTCGAGCCGCGGATAGTTGATCACTGGCGGATTCGAGCACTGACAAGCCTTATAAAGCCAAGTAGGCATGGTGTCGAGCCGCGGATAGTTGATCACTGACGGATTCGAGCACTGACAAGCCTTATAAAGCCAAGTAGGCATGGTGTCGAGCCGCGGATAGTTGATCACTGGCGGATTCGAGCACTGACAAGCCTTATAAAGCCAAGTAGGCATGGTGTCGAGCCGCGGATAGTTGATCACTGGCGGATTCGAGCACTGACAAGCCTTATAAAGCCAAGTAGGCATGGTGTCGAGCCGCGGATAGTTGATCACTGACGGATTCGAGCACTGACAAGCCTTATAAAGCCAAGTAGGCATGGTGTCGAGCCGCGGATAGTTGATCACTGGCGGATTCGAGCACTGACAAGCCTTATAAAGCCAAGTAGGCATGGTGTCGAGCCGCGGATAGTTGATCACTGGCGGATGCGAGCACTGACAAGCCTTATAAAGCCAAGTAGGCATGGTGTCGAGCCGCGGATAGTTGATCACTGGCGGATTCGAGCACTGACACGCCTTATAAAGCCAAGTAGGCATGGTGTCGAGCCGCGGATAGTTGATCACTGACGGATTCGAGCACTGACAAGCCTTATAAAGCCAAGTAGGCATGGTGTCGAGCCGCGGATAGTTGATCATTGGCGGATTCGAGCACTGGCAATCTTTATAAAGCCAAGTATAACAATAACAATAACTATAATCTCCGACGCTTCTAATAAAACAAGTGCTAAACAATATTAAAATGTATGTATGTATGTATGTATGTATGTATGTATGTATGTATGTATGTATGTATGTATGTATGTATGTATACAACTAAGTTTTTGTCGGTCGGAGATATTAATGTACACCATGGGATATTCAGTAAAATTGCGACTGTTTCGTGTTTTAGTTTAGTGTGTGCAGGTTTGTTTGTTTGTTTGTTTGTCAGTATTAATTATAAGGTTAAGACAATTTTAGGCGTTTTCTAACGAAAAGAAATGTGTGGCCCTAAAAAGGGCCGTTTTATGTGTATAGACAGTCGACACTGTTTACTTTCCAGCCTTCTGGGTCTTCTTGGGCAGAAGTACAGCCTGGATGTTGGGCAACACACCACCCTGTGCAATGGTGACTCCGGAGAGAAGTTTGTTCAACTCTTCGTCGTTACGGATAGCCAGCTGCAAGTGACGGGGGATGATCCTGGTCTTCTTGTTGTCTCTGGCGGCGTTACCGGCCAACTCCAACACCTCAGCTGCAAGGTACTCCAAAACAGCTGCCAGGTAAACTGGAGCTCCAGCACCAACTCGCTCGGCGTAGTTACCCTTTCGGAGCAGACGGTGGATTCTGCCAACTGGGAACTGCAGACCAGCCCTTGAGGATCGGCTCTTTGCCTTTCCCTTTGTCTTTCCTCCCTTTCCACGTCCAGACATTATGATAGTTCTTGCTAAGGTAAAGTAAGAGAATAACACTTTTTTAACTGTGTGTGTAGTTTCTTATAATAGCAAACGGATTGACCTACTTGAAATATCAATTGCAACACTGACAGCCAATGAAATCCAGCAGCACAATGCAATTTCATACAATTTGACAATTGAGCTAACCAATCACAGACAGGCACTTATGTGTAGTTCGGCAAAATTATATGAAACGTTTGAAAACTGACTATTTCATATTAAATGTATTTAAATTTAACAATAATATTTATAATATTTATATTATTTATTAATAATGACAATAATAACAACAACAACAACAACAACAACAACAACAACAACAACAACAACAACAACAACAACAACAACAACAACAACAACAACAACAACAACAACAACAACAACAACAACAACAACAACAACAACAACAACAACAACAACAACAACAACAACAACAACAACAACAATTATAATAATAATAATAATAATAATAATATTAATAATAACAATAAAATAACATTTGTAGTAAGTATTAGTCGATGTATTAGTCGATATAATAAAAGATTTTAACGAAAAGAGCCGTTTAAAAGAATTGGCCATCATTATACTGTTTTGGGTGGGCGGGCTAGATTACAAATCAATCATAGTATTGCGTGTAAGTGTTTTAATATATCATACCTTTCATCTTGTGGGACATTACTAATTTTTTAAATAGGCTTGAAATATAAATACTTGATGGGATTTAGACAATTTTAAGGCTCTTTTCGAAAGAATTGATGGCCCTTAAAAGGGCCGTTTTGTGTTGTTGTAATACACACTAACAGCTTACTTGCTGCTGGTGTACTTGGTTACAGCCTTGGTACCCTCGCTGACGGCGTGCTTGGCGAGTTCACCGGGCAGGAGTAGACGGACAGCGGTCTGAATCTCTCTACTTGTGATGGTTGATCGCTTGTTGTAGTGCGCCAGTCTTGAAGCCTCAGCAGCGATTCTCTCGAAGATATCGTTGACAAAGCTGTTCATGATAGACATGGCCTTGCTGGACACACCAGTATCGGGGTGCACTTGTTTCAACACCTTGTAGATGTAGATGGAGTAAGATTCCCTCCTCTTCCTCCTTCGTTTCTTATCGGTGGTACGGGCCGTCTTCGCCTTAGTGGCGGCCTTCTTAGATCCTTTGCTTGCAACACCTTTAGCAGCCGGCATGATTAATCAGTCAGTGAATGATACCGGCAAGATACTGCATTTTATTTTATATTACAGCGTCGCTCAGTAGCCCGGATTGACCTACTGGCAATTCACAATTCATTTAAACGTTTCTGATTGGCTGATGAGTTTACATTCAGAAATACTAGTAATAGAAATAGTACTTGTTATTTTTGTCTTGATTTTTTAATAATAATAATAATAATAATAATAATAATAATAATAATAATAATAATAATAATAATAACTTGATAACTTGATAACTTGATAACTTGATAACTTGATAACTTGATATTTTCAAGTCAATATTTCTTAAACCATATCTGCCCTGCCAAAGTACAATTTGCTATGTACAATTTTATATTTGATATTTACAATTTGATATTTACAATTTGATATTTACAATTTACAATTTGCTATGTACAATTTGATATTTACAATTTGATATTTACAATTTACAATTTACAATTTACAATTGTTACACATGTACAATTTGCTATTTACAATTTACAATTTTTACAATTCACAATTCACAATTTACAAATTGCTATTTGCTATTTGCGATTTACACAGTTTGCTAGGTAGGGCCTATATGCTATTTGCGATTTGCAATATGCAAATAGGAAATATGTGCTATTTCCGATTTGCAACAATTTGCAATCAATGTGTGTGCCCTATGTTGCATTCCTTTTATACTTTTTATACCGATAAACAGAGCAAAAACGAATTTAAAAAGTAATACTAAGTCTGTGTATATGGTTAATTATATGAAGTATGTGTTGTTGGATTTTATTCATGTTTTTGAGGTTGTTGACAATTTAAAAGATAATTCTTTCGAGGGATTTTTGTGGCCCTAAAAAGGGCCGTTTTTGTCGTTGAAGCTGTAAAAGCTTAACCGCCGAATCCGTACAGGGTCCTGCCTTGTCTTTTCAGAGCATAGACGACGTCCATTGCTGTGACGGTCTTCCTCTTGGCGTGTTCTGTGTATGTGACGGCATCACGGATGACGTTCTCAAGGAATACCTTCAGGACTCCACGGGTTTCTTCGTAGATGAGACCTGAAATTCTCTTGACACCACCTCGGCGAGCCAAACGGCGGATAGCTGGCTTTGTGATACCCTGGATGTTATCACGAAGAACCTTTCGGTGACGCTTAGCGCCTCCCTTTCCAAGACCTTTTCCTCCTTTACCACGTCCAGACATGTTGAGTGTTGAGATGAAAATGACAAAAACGGGGCAATTGAGTTATTTATTGGCAAATAAGTCGACCTTCACCTTTTTTGGTCTACTGACCTGACATAACCTACTTGTGGTGCCGGCACATATTTTTGAAATATGTTTTGTCAAGGTCGAATTTATCAAATATGTTGGTCAAGGTCGAATTTATCAATATCAATATCAATTTCATAACGGACGCGGACCGGATAGAAAGCACTTTGTTTAAAATAATAGAAAAACATGTTGACAAAGAAAAACATGTTGACAAAGACTGTCTTATAATATCATAACAAACTGCAATCAGACATTATGACAATGAGCATTAATATGTTTTATGGACTACTACTACTTGGATTATTTTTTTACCCCCCAAATACTGTATATGGTGCCATATCTTGTACACAAGCACACAGCGTAACATAATACAATGCTTGCATCTTAAATGAATATGAGGATATGTATATATGTATGTTGCTTGCTTGCTTGCTTGCTGCTGCTGCTGCTGCTGCTGCTGCTGCTCTAGTATTATATCGAGTGGGTTTTCTGGTATCTGGGCATATATGATTTATATAAGTGGATGGGTTGTTATTTTGACTGTTTACGATTAATTATATACATTCAACTTTATGACAAATACATAGTAATTAAATGACAACTTTTTGTGTTATTTCTTTCTAGAGATATGTGTGGCCCTAAAAAGGGCCGTTTAATGTTTTCTACTGAAAACTGCTTAAGCTCGCTCACCACGGATACGGCGGGCCAACTGGATGTCCTTTGGCATGATGGTGACACGCTTGGCGTGGATAGCGCACAAGTTGGTGTCCTCGAAAAGACCAACCAAGTAAGCTTCACTAGCCTCCTGAAGAGCCATAACGGCAGAGCTCTGGAAGCGGAGATCAGTCTTGAAGTCCTGTGCGATTTCACGTACTAGACGCTGGAAGGGCAGTTTCCTGATGAGCAGTTCAGTGCTCTTCTGGTACCTTCTGATTTCACGGAGAGCGACGGTTCCGGGCCTGTATCTGTGGGGTTTCTTTACTCCGCCGGTAGCCGGTGCACTCTTGCGAGCTGCCTTGGTGGCCAGCTGTTTCCTTGGGGCCTTGCCACCAGTTGACTTTCTTGCTGTCTGCTTAGTTCTTGCCATTTTGAACGAGAATGATGTTAAGCAAGTGTCTTTCTGCAGGTTTTATTGAAAAATTTGGCGAAAAGTGAGCTCCTGCAATGCGATTGGCTGTGATGAAATTCATCGAGCTTGGACACCGAAAACGGATTGAAATTGAACCAATGAAAACCAGCGTCTCAGTGGCGTTGAGCCAATCAGAATAAGCTTGTCTAGAGCAGTTCGGTTTATTTTTTTCCATACTGTTTTTAGATGTTTTTCTGCCTGCTTAATTTATTAATTTTGATGGGTGTTTTGTCAGTTATTTTTTTTATTCAATATACCACTGAAACTTTGAAACATGTATGTAATGTGATGTAATCTGATGTGATGCGAACATACTGTGTGTTATGTTATGTTATGTTATGTTATGTTATGTTATGTTTTGTGAGTGGTGCTATACTGTACATATGTATTACTTGTGGATGTTGTTGTTGCTGCTGCTGCTGCTGCTGCTGCTGCTGCTGCTGCTGCTGCTGCTGCTGCTGCTGCTGCTGCTGCTGCTGCTGCTGCTGCTGCTGCTGCTGCTATTTGTGACTGCCATTATGAAAGCCGGTGTGTTTTCAAGTATGCAGACATGCCTGGGACTTGCGCCATATTCATATGTTGCTGTCTAAGCGAAGAAGCCTGAAAACAGTTCGCGCGCTTAAAATAATACAATTTAGTGTTATGGTTAAGGCTAGGGTTGCGGATAGGGTTGGGGTTAGGGTTAAGCTTAGGGTTAGGGTTAAGCATAGGGTTAGGGTTAGAGTGCTGATGTGTATTTATTTTAATAAATACAACAATCAGCGACAACTTGAAATGACAACTTCTCTCGAGAAAAATAAATGGTCCTGAAAAGGACCTTTGTGGTGAAACCGGTTTGTTTCAGTGCTTTATTTGGATGCTGCCTTGGCCTTTTTTGGCGTCTTGGCCTTCTTTGGCTTGGCTGCCTTAACCTTCTTTGGTGACTTGGTGGCTGCCTTCTTTGGTGTCTTTGCCTTCTTTGGTTTGGCTGCTGCCGCCTTCTTAGGTGTCTTGACCTTCTTTGGCTTGGCGGCCTTCTTTGCAGCGGGCTTCTTTGCTCCAGCGGCCTTTGCTGCAGGCTTCTTGGCGGCGACTTTCTTTTTAGGTGTCTTGACCTTCTTTGGTTTGGCTGCCTTTGGCTTGGCTGCCTTCTTTGCTGCTTTCTTGACCTCGCCGAGCTTGAATGATCCAGAGGCGCCGCTGCCCTTGGCCTGCTTCAGTACTCCAGTCTTGACGCCAGCTTTCAGTGCGAGCTTTAGATGAGCGTTGACTGCTGGGCTGGGGGCGACGTTGTATGTTGCCGCGATGTACTTTAAAATAGCCTGTCGGGACGAGCCTCCCCTCTCCTTAAGACTGCCCACAGCGGCAGCAATCATCTCGCTGTACTTTGGGTGGGTTGCTGCCTTCTTCGGCTTGGCGGCCTTCTTCACTTTCTGCTTTGGTGTAGCCACTACGGCTGCGGGTGCTGCTACGTCTGCCATTATGAATGATCGAAGTCTTGGGTAAGAATGAGGCGAAATCACTCGCTCACAACATTATATAGACACAATGAATTTTAACAGCGCGCGGACCGCATGGAAAGCACCGCGAAGAAAATGATAAATTTCAAGTTAGCTGTAGGTGTGCTTCTTCGTCTATGCAGTTCCAATAAAATATTTCAAATCCATGGATGTAGAATGCCTTTATGTGGGACCATTTTAAAGGCCATAAATTTCTCTAGAGGACCATATAACTTTCGTTTGGGCTAATTAAAGGAGCATTTCGCAGTTGACAGTTTAAAATGATGTTATGGACGAAAGGTTGTGATTTTCATCATGCTGCTAACACTTTTCTTACAGTATCTGTCTTATACGATACTAAATGACGATAAAGTGTATGAAATATCGTTTTAGCATGTGTCTGGAGTATGTTCGATACCTGTGCATGGCAATTAATCACCGTTTTGCAGTCGTTAAGTGGCTAAGCGGACACACGCACAAACACACAAACACAGAAACACACCGGGAATCGCCGCGAATGTTGTGGGTAACCTGCTAACCTGCGAGTCTGTCTGCCTGTATATATGGCAGGAATAAATATGTTTATATGTAATTTATATTTAATCTGATTTAATACTTGTTTTTAATTACTTCAATATATCCAACTTAGGTGATCTTATATTCTCGTTATCTTAGGTAGGTATATGTCTTAGTTATATGATATAAGTTAACAACAATAGTAATAATAGTAACAGTATAACATTATAATATCGCAACGTTGGGTGGGTGGGTGGGCGGGCGGGCGGGCGGGCGGGCGGGCGGGCGGGCGAAGTAGGCATGGTGTCGAGCCGCTGATAATTGATCATTGGCGGATTCGAGCACTGACAAGCCTTATAAAGCCAAGTAGGCATGGTGTCGAGCCGCGGATAGTTGATCACTGGCGGATTCGAGCACTGACAAGCCTTATAAAGCCAAGTAGGCATGGTGTCGAGCCGCGGATAGTTGATCACTGACGGATTCGAGCACTGACAAGCCTTATAAAGCCAAGTAGGCATGGTGTCGAGCCGCGGATAGTTGATCACTGGCGGATTCGAGCACTGACAAGCCTTATAAAGCCAAGTAGGCATGGTGTCGAGCCGCGGATAGTTGATCACTGGCGGATTCGAGCACTGACAAGCCTTATAAAGCCAAGTAGGCATGGTGTCGAGCCGCGGATAGTTGATCACTGACGGATTCGAGCACTGACAAGCCTTATAAAGCCAAGTAGGCATGGTGTCGAGCCGCGGATAGTTGATCACTGGCGGATTCGAGCACTGACAAGCCTTATAAAGCCAAGTAGGCATGGTGTCGAGCCGCGGATAGTTGATCACTGGCGGATGCGAGCACTGACAAGCCTTATAAAGCCAAGTAGGCATGGTGTCGAGCCGCGGATAGTTGATCACTGGCGGATTCGAGCACTGACACGCCTTATAAAGCCAAGTAGGCATGGTGTCGAGCCGCGGATAGTTGATCACTGACGGATTCGAGCACTGACAAGCCTTATAAAGCCAAGTAGGCATGGTGTCGAGCCGCGGATAGTTGATCATTGGCGGATTCGAGCACTGGCAATCTTTATAAAGCCAAGTATAACAATAACAATAACTATAATCTCCGACGCTTCTAATAAAACAAGTGCTAAACAATATTAAAATGTATGTATGTATGTATGTATGTATGTATGTATGTATGTATGTATGTATGTATGTATGTATGTATGTATACAACTAAGTTTTTGTCGGTCGGAGATATTAATGTACACCATGGGATATTCAGTAAAATTGCGACTGTTTCGTGTTTTAGTTTAGTGTGTGCAGGTTTGTTTGTTTGTTTGTTTGTCAGTATTAATTATAAGGTTAAGACAATTTTAGGCGTTTTCTAACGAAAAGAAATGTGTGGCCCTAAAAAGGGCCGTTTTATGTGTATAGACAGTCGACACTGTTTACTTTCCAGCCTTCTGGGTCTTCTTGGGCAGAAGTACAGCCTGGATGTTGGGCAACACACCACCCTGTGCAATGGTGACTCCGGAGAGAAGTTTGTTCAACTCTTCGTCGTTACGGATAGCCAGCTGCAAGTGACGGGGGATGATCCTGGTCTTCTTGTTGTCTCTGGCGGCGTTACCGGCCAACTCCAACACCTCAGCTGCAAGGTACTCCAAAACAGCTGCCAGGTAAACTGGAGCTCCAGCACCAACTCGCTCGGCGTAGTTACCCTTTCGGAGCAGACGGTGGATTCTGCCAACTGGGAACTGCAGACCAGCCCTTGAGGATCGGCTCTTTGCCTTTCCCTTTGTCTTTCCTCCCTTTCCACGTCCAGACATTATGATAGTTCTTGCTAAGGTAAAGTAAGAGAATAACACTTTTTTAACTGTGTGTGTAGTTTCTTATAATAGCAAACGGATTGACCTACTTGAAATATCAATTGCAACACTGACAGCCAATGAAATCCAGCAGCACAATGCAATTTCATACAATTTGACAATTGAGCTAACCAATCACAGACAGGCACTTATGTGTAGTTCGGCAAAATTATATGAAACGTTTGAAAACTGACTATTTCATATTAAATGTATTTAAATTTAACAATAATATTTATAATATTTATATTATTTATTAATAATGACAATAATAACAACAACAACAACAACAACAACAACAACAACAACAACAACAACAACAACAACAACAACAACAACAACAACAACAACAACAACAACAACAACAACAACAACAACAACAACAACAACAATTATAATAATAATAATAATAATAATAATATTAATAATAACAATAAAATAACATTTGTAGTAAGTATTAGTCGATGTATTAGTCGATATAATAAAAGATTTTAACGAAAAGAGCCGTTTAAAAGAATTGGCCATCATTATACTGTTTTGGGTGGGCGGGCTAGATTACAAATCAATCATAGTATTGCGTGTAAGTGTTTTAATATATCATACCTTTCATCTTGTGGGACATTACTAATTTTTTAAATAGGCTTGAAATATAAATACTTGATGGGATTTAGACAATTTTAAGGCTCTTTTCGAAAGAATTGATGGCCCTTAAAAGGGCCGTTTTGTGTTGTTGTAATACACACTAACAGCTTACTTGCTGCTGGTGTACTTGGTTACAGCCTTGGTACCCTCGCTGACGGCGTGCTTGGCGAGTTCACCGGGCAGGAGTAGACGGACAGCGGTCTGAATCTCTCTACTTGTGATGGTTGATCGCTTGTTGTAGTGCGCCAGTCTTGAAGCCTCAGCAGCGATTCTCTCGAAGATATCGTTGACAAAGCTGTTCATGATAGACATGGCCTTGCTGGACACACCAGTATCGGGGTGCACTTGTTTCAACACCTTGTAGATGTAGATGGAGTAAGATTCCCTCCTCTTCCTCCTTCGTTTCTTATCGGTGGTACGGGCCGTCTTCGCCTTAGTGGCGGCCTTCTTAGATCCTTTGCTTGCAACACCTTTAGCAGCCGGCATGATTAATCAGTCAGTGAATGATACCGGCAAGATACTGCATTTTATTTTATATTACAGCGTCGCTCAGTAGCCCGGATTGACCTACTGGCAATTCACAATTCATTTAAACGTTTCTGATTGGCTGATGAGTTTACATTCAGAAATACTAGTAATAGAAATAGTACTTGTTATTTTTGTCTTGATTTTTTAATAATAATAATAATAATAATAATAATAATAATAATAATAATAATAATAATAATAACTTGATATCTTGATAACTTGATAACTTGATAACTTGATAACTTGATATTTTCAAGTCAATATTTCTTAAACCATATCTGCCCTGCCAAAGTACAATTTGCTATGTACAATTTTATATTTGATATTTACAATTTGATATTTACAATTTGATATTTACAATTTACAATTTGCTATGTACAATTTGATATTTACAATTTGATATTTACAATTTACAATTTACAATTTACAATTGTTACACATGTACAATTTGCTATTTACAATTTACAATTTTTACAATTCACAATTCACAATTTACAAATTGCTATTTGCTATTTGCGATTTACACAGTTTGCTAGGTAGGGCCTATATGCTATTTGCGATTTGCAATATGCAAATAGGAAATATGTGCTATTTCCGATTTGCAACAATTTGCAATCAATGTGTGTGCCCTATGTTGCATTCCTTTTATACTTTTTATACCGATAAACAGAGCAAAAACGAATTTAAAAAGTAATACTAAGTCTGTGTATATGGTTAATTATATGAAGTATGTGTTGTTGGATTTTATTCATGTTTTTGAGGTTGTTGACAATTTAAAAGATAATTCTTTCGAGGGATTTTTGTGGCCCTAAAAAGGGCCGTTTTTGTCGTTGAAGCTGTAAAAGCTTAACCGCCGAATCCGTACAGGGTCCTGCCTTGTCTTTTCAGAGCATAGACGACGTCCATTGCTGTGACGGTCTTCCTCTTGGCGTGTTCTGTGTATGTGACGGCATCACGGATGACGTTCTCAAGGAATACCTTCAGGACTCCACGGGTTTCTTCGTAGATGAGACCTGAAATTCTCTTGACACCACCTCGGCGAGCCAAACGGCGGATAGCTGGCTTTGTGATACCCTGGATGTTATCACGAAGAACCTTTCGGTGACGCTTAGCGCCTCCCTTTCCAAGACCTTTTCCTCCTTTACCACGTCCAGACATGTTGAGTGTTGAGATGAAAATGACAAAAACGGGGCAATTGAGTTATTTATTGGCAAATAAGTCGACCTTCACCTTTTTTGGTCTACTGACCTGACATAACCTACTTGTGGTGCCGGCACATATTTTTGAAATATGTTTTGTCAAGGTCGAATTTATCAAATATGTTGGTCAAGGTCGAATTTATCAATATCAATATCAATTTCATAACGGACGCGGACCGGATAGAAAGCACTTTGTTTAAAATAATAGAAAAACATGTTGACAAAGAAAAACATGTTGACAAAGACTGTCTTATAATATCATAACAAACTGCAATCAGACATTATGACAATGAGCATTAATATGTTTTATGGACTACTACTACTTGGATTATTTTTTTACCCCCCAAATACTGTATATGGTGCCATATCTTGTACACAAGCACACAGCGTAACATAATACAATGCTTGCATCTTAAATGAATATGAGGATATGTATATATGTATGTTGCTTGCTTGCTTGCTTGCTGCTGCTGCTGCTGCTGCTGCTGCTGCTCTAGTATTATATCGAGTGGGTTTTCTGGTATCTGGGCATATATGATTTATATAAGTGGATGGGTTGTTATTTTGACTGTTTACGATTAATTATATACATTCAACTTTATGACAAATACATAGTAATTAAATGACAACTTTTTGTGTTATTTCTTTCTAGAGATATGTGTGGCCCTAAAAAGGGCCGTTTAATGTTTTCTACTGAAAACTGCTTAAGCTCGCTCACCACGGATACGGCGGGCCAACTGGATGTCCTTTGGCATGATGGTGACACGCTTGGCGTGGATAGCGCACAAGTTGGTGTCCTCGAAAAGACCAACCAAGTAAGCTTCACTAGCCTCCTGAAGAGCCATAACGGCAGAGCTCTGGAAGCGGAGATCAGTCTTGAAGTCCTGTGCGATTTCACGTACTAGACGCTGGAAGGGCAGTTTCCTGATGAGCAGTTCAGTGCTCTTCTGGTACCTTCTGATTTCACGGAGAGCGACGGTTCCGGGCCTGTATCTGTGGGGTTTCTTTACTCCGCCGGTAGCCGGTGCACTCTTGCGAGCTGCCTTGGTGGCCAGCTGTTTCCTTGGGGCCTTGCCACCAGTTGACTTTCTTGCTGTCTGCTTAGTTCTTGCCATTTTGAACGAGAATGATGTTAAGCAAGTGTCTTTCTGCAGGTTTTATTGAAAAATTTGGCGAAAAGTGAGCTCCTGCAATGCGATTGGCTGTGATGAAATTCATCGAGCTTGGACACCGAAAACGGATTGAAATTGAACCAATGAAAACCAGCGTCTCAGTGGCGTTGAGCCAATCAGAATAAGCTTGTCTAGAGCAGTTCGGTTTATTTTTTTCCATACTGTTTTTAGATGTTTTTCTGCCTGCTTAATTTATTAATTTTGATGGGTGTTTTGTCAGTTATTTTTTTTATTCAATATACCACTGAAACTTTGAAACATGTATGTAATGTGATGTAATCTGATGTGATGCGAACATACTGTGTTGTGTTATGTTATGTTATGTTATGTTATGTTATGTTATGTTTTGTGAGTGGTGCTATACTGTACATATGTATTACTTGTGGATGTTGTTGTTGCTGCTGCTGCTGCTGCTGCTGCTGCTGCTGCTGCTGCTGCTGCTGCTGCTGCTGCTGCTGCTGCTGCTGCTGCTGCTGCTGCTGCTGCTGCTATTTGTGACTGCCATTATGAAAGCCGGTGTGTTTTCAAGTATGCAGACATGCCTGGGACTTGCGCCATATTCATATGTTGCTGTCTAAGCGAAGAAGCCTGAAAACAGTTCGCGCGCTTAAAATAATACAATTTAGTGTTATGGTTAAGGCTAGGGTTGCGGATAGGGTTGGGGTTAGGGTTAAGCTTAGGGTTAGGGTTAAGCATAGGGTTAGGGTTAGAGTGCTGATGTGTATTTATTTTAATAAATACAACAATCAGCGACAACTTGAAATGACAACTTCTCTCGAGAAAAATAAATGGTCCTGAAAAGGACCTTTGTGGTGAAACCGGTTTGTTTCAGTGCTTTATTTGGATGCTGCCTTGGCCTTTTTTGGCGTCTTGGCCTTCTTTGGCTTGGCTGCCTTAACCTTCTTTGGTGACTTGGTGGCTGCCTTCTTTGGTGTCTTTGCCTTCTTTGGTTTGGCTGCTGCCGCCTTCTTAGGTGTCTTGACCTTCTTTGGCTTGGCGGCCTTCTTTGCAGCGGGCTTCTTTGCTCCAGCGGCCTTTGCTGCAGGCTTCTTGGCGGCGACTTTCTTTTTAGGTGTCTTGACCTTCTTTGGTTTGGCTGCCTTTGGCTTGGCTGCCTTCTTTGCTGCTTTCTTGACCTCGCCGAGCTTGAATGATCCAGAGGCGCCGCTGCCCTTGGCCTGCTTCAGTACTCCAGTCTTGACGCCAGCTTTCAGTGCGAGCTTTAGATGAGCGTTGACTGCTGGGCTGGGGGCGACGTTGTATGTTGCCGCGATGTACTTTAAAATAGCCTGTCGGGACGAGCCTCCCCTCTCCTTAAGACTGCCCACAGCGGCAGCAATCATCTCGCTGTACTTTGGGTGGGTTGCTGCCTTCTTCGGCTTGGCGGCCTTCTTCACTTTCTGCTTTGGTGTAGCCACTACGGCTGCGGGTGCTGCTACGTCTGCCATTATGAATGATCGAAGTCTTGGGTAAGAATGAGGCGAAATCACTCGCTCACAACATTATATAGACACAATGAATTTTAACAGCGCGCGGACCGCATGGAAAGCACCGCGAAGAAAATGATAAATTTCAAGTTAGCTGTAGGTGTGCTTCTTCGTCTATGCAGTTCCAATAAAATATTTCAAATCCATGGATGTAGAATGCCTTTATGTGGGACCATTTTAAAGGCCATAAATTTCTCTAGAGGACCATATAACTTTCGTTTGGGCTAATTAAAGGAGCATTTCGCAGTTGACAGTTTAAAATGATGTTATGGACGAAAGGTTGTGATTTTCATCATGCTGCTAACACTTTTCTTACAGTATCTGTCTTATACGATACTAAATGACGATAAAGTGTATGAAATATCGTTTTAGCATGTGTCTGGAGTATGTTCGATACCTGTGCATGGCAATTAATCACCGTTTTGCAGTCGTTAAGTGGCTAAGCGGACACACGCACAAACACACAAACACAGAAACACACCGGGAATCGCCGCGAATGTTGTGGGTAACCTGCTAACCTGCGAGTCTGTCTGCCTGTATATATGGCAGGAATAAATATGTTTATATGTAATTTATATTTAATCTGATTTAATACTTGTTTTTAATTACTTCAATATATCCAACTTAGGTGATCTTATATTCTCGTTATCTTAGGTAGGTATATGTCTTAGTTATATGATATAAGTTAACAACAATAGTAATAATAGTAACAGTATAACATTATAATATCGCAACGTTGGGTGGGTGGGTGGGCGGGCGGGCGGGCGGGCGGGCGGGCGGGCGAAGTAGGCATGGTGTCGAGCCGCTGATAATTGATCATTGGCGGATTCGAGCACTGACAAGCCTTATAAAGCCAAGTAGGCATGGTGTCGAGCCGCGGATAGTTGATCACTGGCGGATTCGAGCACTGACAAGCCTTATAAAGCCAAGTAGGCATGGTGTCGAGCCGCGGATAGTTGATCACTGACGGATTCGAGCACTGACAAGCCTTATAAAGCCAAGTAGGCATGGTGTCGAGCCGCGGATAGTTGATCACTGGCGGATTCGAGCACTGACAAGCCTTATAAAGCCAAGTAGGCATGGTGTCGAGCCGCGGATAGTTGATCACTGGCGGATTCGAGCACTGACAAGCCTTATAAAGCCAAGTAGGCATGGTGTCGAGCCGCGGATAGTTGATCACTGACGGATTCGAGCACTGACAAGCCTTATAAAGCCAAGCAGGCATGGTGTCGAGCCGCGGATAGTTGATCACTGGCGGATTCGAGCACTGACAAGCCTTATAAAGCCAAGTAGGCATGGTGTCGAGCCGCGGATAGTTGATCACTGGCGGATGCGAGCACTGACAAGCCTTATAAAGCCAAGTAGGCATGGTGTCGAGCCGCGGATAGTTGATCACTGGCGGATTCGAGCACTGACACGCCTTATAAAGCCAAGTAGGCATGGTGTCGAGCCGCGGATAGTTGAGTGTCGAGCCGCGGATAGTTGATCACTGACGGATTCGAGCACTGACAAGCCTTATAAAGCCAAGTAGGCATGGTGTCGAGCCGCGGATAGTTGATCATTGGCGGATTCGAGCACTGGCAATCTTTATAAAGCCAAGTATAACAATAACAATAACTATAATCTCCGACGCTTCTAATAAAACAAGTGCTAAACAATATTAAAATGTATGTATGTATGTATGTATGTATGTATGTATGTATGTATGTATGTATGTATGTATGTATGTATACAACTAAGTTTTTGTCGGTCGGAGATATTAATGTACACCATGGGATATTCAGTAAAATTGCGACTGTTTCGTGTTTTAGTTTAGTGTGTGCAGGTTTGTTTGTTTGTTTGTTTGTCAGTATTAATTATAAGGTTAAGACAATTTTAGGCGTTTTCTAACGAAAAGAAATGTGTGGCCCTAAAAAGGGCCGTTTTATGTGTATAGACAGTCGACACTGTTTACTTTCCAGCCTTCTGGGTCTTCTTGGGCAGAAGTACAGCCTGGATGTTGGGCAACACACCACCCTGTGCAATGGTGACTCCGGAGAGAAGTTTGTTCAACTCTTCGTCGTTACGGATAGCCAGCTGCAAGTGACGGGGGATGATCCTGGTCTTCTTGTTGTCTCTGGCGGCGTTACCGGCCAACTCCAACACCTCAGCTGCAAGGTACTCCAAAACAGCTGCCAGGTAAACTGGAGCTCCAGCACCAACTCGCTCGGCGTAGTTACCCTTTCGGAGCAGACGGTGGATTCTGCCAACTGGGAACTGCAGACCAGCCCTTGAGGATCGGCTCTTTGCCTTTCCCTTTGTCTTTCCTCCCTTTCCACGTCCAGACATTATGATAGTTCTTGCTAAGGTAAAGTAAGAGAATAACACTTTTTTAACTGTGTGTGTAGTTTCTTATAATAGCAAACGGATTGACCTACTTGAAATATCAATTGCAACACTGACAGCCAATGAAATCCAGCAGCACAATGCAATTTCATACAATTTGACAATTGAGCTAACCAATCACAGACAGGCACTTATGTGTAGTTCGGCAAAATTATATGAAACGTTTGAAAACTGACTATTTCATATTAAATGTATTTAAATTTAACAATAATATTTATAATATTTATATTATTTATTAATAATGACAATAATAACAACAACAACAACAACAACAACAACAACAACAACAACAACAACAACAACAACAACAACAACAACAACAACAACAACAACAACAACAACAACAACAACAACAACAACAACAACAACAACAACAACAACAACAACAACAACAACAATTATAATAATAATAATAATAATAATAATATTAATAATAACAATAAAATAACATTTGTAGTAAGTATTAGTCGATGTATTAGTCGATATAATAAAAGATTTTAACGAAAAGAGCCGTTTAAAAGAATTGGCCATCATTATACTGTTTTGGGTGGGCGGGCTAGATTACAAATCAATCATAGTATTGCGTGTAAGTGTTTTAATATATCATACCTTTCATCTTGTGGGACATTACTAATTTTTTAAATAGGCTTGAAATATAAATACTTGATGGGATTTAGACAATTTTAAGGCTCTTTTCGAAAGAATTGATGGCCCTTAAAAGGGCCGTTTTGTGTTGTTGTAATACACACTAACAGCTTACTTGCTGCTGGTGTACTTGGTTACAGCCTTGGTACCCTCGCTGACGGCGTGCTTGGCGAGTTCACCGGGCAGGAGTAGACGGACAGCGGTCTGAATCTCTCTACTTGTGATGGTTGATCGCTTGTTGTAGTGCGCCAGTCTTGAAGCCTCAGCAGCGATTCTCTCGAAGATATCGTTGACAAAGCTGTTCATGATAGACATGGCCTTGCTGGACACACCAGTATCGGGGTGCACTTGTTTCAACACCTTGTAGATGTAGATGGAGTAAGATTCCCTCCTCTTCCTCCTTCGTTTCTTATCGGTGGTACGGGCCGTCTTCGCCTTAGTGGCGGCCTTCTTAGATCCTTTGCTTGCAACACCTTTAGCAGCCGGCATGATTAATCAGTCAGTGAATGATACCGGCAAGATACTGCATTTTATTTTATATTACAGCGTCGCTCAGTAGCCCGGATTGACCTACTGGCAATTCACAATTCATTTAAACGTTTCTGATTGGCTGATGAGTTTACATTCAGAAATACTAGTAATAGAAATAGTACTTGTTATTTTTGTCTTGATTTTTTAATAATAATAATAATAATAATAATAATAATAATAATAATAATAATAATAATAATAACTTGATAACTTGATAACTTGATAACTTGATAACTTGATAACTTGATATTTTCAAGTCAATATTTCTTAAACCATATCTGCCCTGCCAAAGTACAATTTGCTATGTACAATTTTATATTTGATATTTACAATTTGATATTTACAATTTGATATTTACAATTTACAATTTGCTATGTACAATTTGATATTTACAATTTGATATTTACAATTTACAATTTACAATTTACAATTGTTACACATGTACAATTTGCTATTTACAATTTACAATTTTTACAATTCACAATTCACAATTTACAAATTGCTATTTGCTATTTGCGATTTACACAGTTTGCTAGGTAGGGCCTATATGCTATTTGCGATTTGCAATATGCAAATAGGAAATATGTGCTATTTCCGATTTGCAACAATTTGCAATCAATGTGTGTGCCCTATGTTGCATTCCTTTTATACTTTTTATACCGATAAACAGAGCAAAAACGAATTTAAAAAGTAATACTAAGTCTGTGTATATGGTTAATTATATGAAGTATGTGTTGTTGGATTTTATTCATGTTTTTGAGGTTGTTGACAATTTAAAAGATAATTCTTTCGAGGGATTTTTGTGGCCCTAAAAAGGGCCGTTTTTGTCGTTGAAGCTGTAAAAGCTTAACCGCCGAATCCGTACAGGGTCCTGCCTTGTCTTTTCAGAGCATAGACGACGTCCATTGCTGTGACGGTCTTCCTCTTGGCGTGTTCTGTGTATGTGACGGCATCACGGATGACGTTCTCAAGGAATACCTTCAGGACTCCACGGGTTTCTTCGTAGATGAGACCTGAAATTCTCTTGACACCACCTCGGCGAGCCAAACGGCGGATAGCTGGCTTTGTGATACCCTGGATGTTATCACGAAGAACCTTTCGGTGACGCTTAGCGCCTCCCTTTCCAAGACCTTTTCCTCCTTTACCACGTCCAGACATGTTGAGTGTTGAGATGAAAATGACAAAAAGTGTGTGTGTAATTCTAAGGTTTATAGTCCCTCCGCCAACGAACACGTCAAGGTATACCTGACGCGATGGGCACAATAGAGTCTGGACTTTGAAAATGACAAAAACGGGGCAATTGAGTTATTTATTGGCAAATAAGTCGACCTTCACCTTTTTTGGTCTACTGACCTGACATAACCTACTTGTGGTGCCGGCACATATTTTTGAAATATGTTTTGTCAAGGTCGAATTTATCAAATATGTTGGTCAAGGTCGAATTTATCAATATCAATATCAATTTCATAACGGACGCGGACCGGATAGAAAGCACTTTGTTTAAAATAATAGAAAAACATGTTGACAAAGAAAAACATGTTGACAAAGACTGTCTTATAATATCATAACAAACTGCAATCAGACATTATGACAATGAGCATTAATATGTTTTATGGACTACTACTACTTGGATTATTTTTTTACCCCCCAAATACTGTATATGGTGCCATATCTTGTACACAAGCACACAGCGTAACATAATACAATGCTTGCATCTTAAATGAATATGAGGATATGTATATATGTATGTTGCTTGCTTGCTTGCTTGCTGCTGCTGCTGCTGCTGCTGCTGCTGCTCTAGTATTATATCGAGTGGGTTTTCTGGTATCTGGGCATATATGATTTATATAAGTGGATGGGTTGTTATTTTGACTGTTTACGATTAATTATATACATTCAACTTTATGACAAATACATAGTAATTAAATGACAACTTTTTGTGTTATTTCTTTCTAGAGATATGTGTGGCCCTAAAAAGGGCCGTTTAATGTTTTCTACTGAAAACTGCTTAAGCTCGCTCACCACGGATACGGCGGGCCAACTGGATGTCCTTTGGCATGATGGTGACACGCTTGGCGTGGATAGCGCACAAGTTGGTGTCCTCGAAAAGACCAACCAAGTAAGCTTCACTAGCCTCCTGAAGAGCCATAACGGCAGAGCTCTGGAAGCGGAGATCAGTCTTGAAGTCCTGTGCGATTTCACGTACTAGACGCTGGAAGGGCAGTTTCCTGATGAGCAGTTCAGTGCTCTTCTGGTACCTTCTGATTTCACGGAGAGCGACGGTTCCGGGCCTGTATCTGTGGGGTTTCTTTACTCCGCCGGTAGCCGGTGCACTCTTGCGAGCTGCCTTGGTGGCCAGCTGTTTCCTTGGGGCCTTGCCACCAGTTGACTTTCTTGCTGTCTGCTTAGTTCTTGCCATTTTGAACGAGAATGATGTTAAGCAAGTGTCTTTCTGCAGGTTTTATTGAAAAATTTGGCGAAAAGTGAGCTCCTGCAATGCGATTGGCTGTGATGAAATTCATCGAGCTTGGACACCGAAAACGGATTGAAATTGAACCAATGAAAACCAGCGTCTCAGTGGCGTTGAGCCAATCAGAATAAGCTTGTCTAGAGCAGTTCGGTTTATTTTTTTCCATACTGTTTTTAGATGTTTTTCTGCCTGCTTAATTTATTAATTTTGATGGGTGTTTTGTCAGTTATTTTTTTTATTCAATATACCACTGAAACTTTGAAACATGTATGTAATGTGATGTAATCTGATGTGATGCGAACATACTGTGTTGTGTTATGTTATGTTATGTTATGTTATGTTATGTTATGTTTTGTGAGTGGTGCTATACTGTACATATGTATTACTTGTGGATGTTGTTGTTGCTGCTGCTGCTGCTGCTGCTGCTGCTGCTGCTGCTGCTGCTGCTGCTGCTGCTGCTGCTGCTGCTGCTGCTGCTGCTGCTGCTGCTGCTATTTGTGACTGCCATTATGAAAGCCGGTGTGTTTTCAAGTATGCAGACATGCCTGGGACTTGCGCCATATTCATATGTTGCTGTCTAAGCGAAGAAGCCTGAAAACAGTTCGCGCGCTTAAAATAATACAATTTAGTGTTATGGTTAAGGCTAGGGTTGCGGATAGGGTTGGGGTTAGGGTTAAGCTTAGGGTTAGGGTTAAGCATAGGGTTAGGGTTAGAGTGCTGATGTGTATTTATTTTAATAAATACAACAATCAGCGACAACTTGAAATGACAACTTCTCTCGAGAAAAATAAATGGTCCTGAAAAGGACCTTTGTGGTGAAACCGGTTTGTTTCAGTGCTTTATTTGGATGCTGCCTTGGCCTTTTTTGGCGTCTTGGCCTTCTTTGGCTTGGCTGCCTTAACCTTCTTTGGTGACTTGGTGGCTGCCTTCTTTGGTGTCTTTGCCTTCTTTGGTTTGGCTGCTGCCGCCTTCTTAGGTGTCTTGACCTTCTTTGGCTTGGCGGCCTTCTTTGCAGCGGGCTTCTTTGCTCCAGCGGCCTTTGCTGCAGGCTTCTTGGCGGCGACTTTCTTTTTAGGTGTCTTGACCTTCTTTGGTTTGGCTGCCTTTGGCTTGGCTGCCTTCTTTGCTGCTTTCTTGACCTCGCCGAGCTTGAATGATCCAGAGGCGCCGCTGCCCTTGGCCTGCTTCAGTACTCCAGTCTTGACGCCAGCTTTCAGTGCGAGCTTTAGATGAGCGTTGACTGCTGGGCTGGGGGCGACGTTGTATGTTGCCGCGATGTACTTTAAAATAGCCTGTCGGGACGAGCCTCCCCTCTCCTTAAGACTGCCCACAGCGGCAGCAATCATCTCGCTGTACTTTGGGTGGGTTGCTGCCTTCTTCGGCTTGGCGGCCTTCTTCACTTTCTGCTTTGGTGTAGCCACTACGGCTGCGGGTGCTGCTACGTCTGCCATTATGAATGATCGAAGTCTTGGGTAAGAATGAGGCGAAATGTGTGTGTGTGTGTGTGTGTGTGTGTGTGTGTGTGTAATTCTAAGGTTTATAGTCCCTCCGCCAACGAACACGTCAAGGTATACCTGACGCGATGGGCACAATAGAGTCTGGACTTTTTAAAGGTGTAATTTTGAATTTTGAAGCTGATATAGACCTTGCCAACAGGTCTGTTTAATGCCTAAATATGTGCTAAAAGCGGTGTCAACAACAGCGGTTAATTCAACCTAATTTCGTGTATTGACACCTTCCGGTCCTAGCTTTGTTTGGCGTTGTGTTGTATGTGGTGCGTGCTTGTTTTGTAGTGTTATGATTATGTTTTTAACATATCATATTTGCTGGGGTTTGATGAGGGGTATGCCTGTACTACGCCATCTTGGGGATGATTAGCGTGTCCATTTGCAGCATACTAATACTTATGGTCATCGAACTGGGGCCTGTTCGGTTGTTTCTGTGATGTATGTTTGTACTTGTTGGGGCATTTGTTGGTGTTAAGTTTGTTGGTTGCTGTGCCTGGGGCATAGCGTGGAATGAGGCGAAATCACTCGCTCACAACATTATATAGACACAATGAATTTTAACAGCGCGCGGACCGCATGGAAAGCACCGCGAAGAAAATGATAAATTTCAAGTTAGCTGTAGGTGTGCTTCTTCGTCTATGCAGTTCCAATAAAATATTTCAAATCCATGGATGTAGAATGCCTTTATGTGGGACCATTTTAAAGGCCATAAATTTCTCTAGAGGACCATATAACTTTCGTTTGGGCTAATTAAAGGAGCATTTCGCAGTTGACAGTTTAAAATGATGTTATGGACGAAAGGTTGTGATTTTCATCATGCTGCTAACACTTTTCTTACAGTATCTGTCTTATACGATACTAAATGACGATAAAGTGTATGAAATATCGTTTTAGCATGTGTCTGGAGTATGTTCGATACCTGTGCATGGCAATTAATCACCGTTTTGCAGTCGTTAAGTGGCTAAGCGGACACACGCACAAACACACAAACACAGAAACACACCGGGAATCGCCGCGAATGTTGTGGGTAACCTGCTAACCTGCGAGTCTGTCTGCCTGTATATATGGCAGGAATAAATATGTTTATATGTAATTTATATTTAATCTGATTTAATACTTGTTTTTAATTACTTCAATATATCCAACTTAGGTGATCTTATATTCTCGTTATCTTAGGTAGGTATATGTCTTAGTTATATGATATAAGTTAACAACAATAGTAATAATAGTAACAGTATAACATTATAATATCGCAACGTTGGGTGGGTGGGTGGGCGGGCGGGCGGGCGGGCGGGCGGGCGGGCGGGCGAAGTAGGCATGGTGTCGAGCCGCTGATAATTGATCATTGGCGGATTCGAGCACTGACAAGCCTTATAAAGCCAAGTAGGCATGGTGTCGAGCCGCGGATAGTTGATCACTGGCGGATTCGAGCACTGACAAGCCTTATAAAGCCAAGTAGGCATGGTGTCGAGCCGCGGATAGTTGATCACTGACGGATTCGAGCACTGACAAGCCTTATAAAGCCAAGTAGGCATGGTGTCGAGCCGCGGATAGTTGATCACTGGCGGATTCGAGCACTGACAAGCCTTATAAAGCCAAGTAGGCATGGTGTCGAGCCGCGGATAGTTGATCACTGGCGGATTCGAGCACTGACAAGCCTTATAAAGCCAAGTAGGCATGGTGTCGAGCCGCGGATAGTTGATCACTGACGGATTCGAGCACTGACAAGCCTTATAAAGCCAAGTAGGCATGGTGTCGAGCCGCGGATAGTTGATCACTGGCGGATTCGAGCACTGACAAGCCTTATAAAGCCAAGTAGGCATGGTGTCGAGCCGCGGATAGTTGATCACTGGCGGATGCGAGCACTGACAAGCCTTATAAAGCCAAGTAGGCATGGTGTCGAGCCGCGGATAGTTGATCACTGGCGGATTCGAGCACTGACACGCCTTATAAAGCCAAGTAGGCATGGTGTCGAGCCGCGGATAGTTGATCACTGACGGATTCGAGCACTGACAAGCCTTATAAAGCCAAGTAGGCATGGTGTCGAGCCGCGGATAGTTGATCATTGGCGGATTCGAGCACTGGCAATCTTTATAAAGCCAAGTATAACAATAACAATAACTATAATCTCCGACGCTTCTAATAAAACAAGTGCTAAACAATATTAAAATGTATGTATGTATGTATGTATGTATGTATGTATGTATGTATGTATGTATGTATGTATGTATGTATGTATACAACTAAGTTTTTGTCGGTCGGAGATATTAATGTACACCATGGGATATTCAGTAAAATTGCGACTGTTTCGTGTTTTAGTTTAGTGTGTGCAGGTTTGTTTGTTTGTTTGTTTGTCAGTATTAATTATAAGGTTAAGACAATTTTAGGCGTTTTCTAACGAAAAGAAATGTGTGGCCCTAAAAAGGGCCGTTTTATGTGTATAGACAGTCGACACTGTTTACTTTCCAGCCTTCTGGGTCTTCTTGGGCAGAAGTACAGCCTGGATGTTGGGCAACACACCACCCTGTGCAATGGTGACTCCGGAGAGAAGTTTGTTCAACTCTTCGTCGTTACGGATAGCCAGCTGCAAGTGACGGGGGATGATCCTGGTCTTCTTGTTGTCTCTGGCGGCGTTACCGGCCAACTCCAACACCTCAGCTGCAAGGTACTCCAAAACAGCTGCCAGGTAAACTGGAGCTCCAGCACCAACTCGCTCGGCGTAGTTACCCTTTCGGAGCAGACGGTGGATTCTGCCAACTGGGAACTGCAGACCAGCCCTTGAGGATCGGCTCTTTGCCTTTCCCTTTGTCTTTCCTCCCTTTCCACGTCCAGACATTATGATAGTTCTTGCTAAGGTAAAGTAAGAGAATAACACTTTTTTAACTGTGTGTGTAGTTTCTTATAATAGCAAACGGATTGACCTACTTGAAATATCAATTGCAACACTGACAGCCAATGAAATCCAGCAGCACAATGCAATTTCATACAATTTGACAATTGAGCTAACCAATCACAGACAGGCACTTATGTGTAGTTCGGCAAAATTATATGAAACGTTTGAAAACTGACTATTTCATATTAAATGTATTTAAATTTAACAATAATATTTATAATATTTATATTATTTATTAATAATGACAATAATAACAACAACAACAACAACAACAACAACAACAACAACAACAACAACAACAACAACAACAACAACAACAACAACAACAACAACAACAACAACAACAACAACAACAACAACAACAACAACAACAACAACAACAACAACAACAACAACAACAACAACAACAATTATAATAATAATAATAATAATAATAATATTAATAATAACAATAAAATAACATTTGTAGTAAGTATTAGTCGATGTATTAGTCGATATAATAAAAGATTTTAACGAAAAGAGCCGTTTAAAAGAATTGGCCATCATTATACTGTTTTGGGTGGGCGGGCTAGATTACAAATCAATCATAGTATTGCGTGTAAGTGTTTTAATATATCATACCTTTCATCTTGTGGGACATTACTAATTTTTTAAATAGGCTTGAAATATAAATACTTGATGGGATTTAGACAATTTTAAGGCTCTTTTCGAAAGAATTGATGGCCCTTAAAAGGGCCGTTTTGTGTTGTTGTAATACACACTAACAGCTTACTTGCTGCTGGTGTACTTGGTTACAGCCTTGGTACCCTCGCTGACGGCGTGCTTGGCGAGTTCACCGGGCAGGAGTAGACGGACAGCGGTCTGAATCTCTCTACTTGTGATGGTTGATCGCTTGTTGTAGTGCGCCAGTCTTGAAGCCTCAGCAGCGATTCTCTCGAAGATATCGTTGACAAAGCTGTTCATGATAGACATGGCCTTGCTGGACACACCAGTATCGGGGTGCACTTGTTTCAACACCTTGTAGATGTAGATGGAGTAAGATTCCCTCCTCTTCCTCCTTCGTTTCTTATCGGTGGTACGGGCCGTCTTCGCCTTAGTGGCGGCCTTCTTAGATCCTTTGCTTGCAACACCTTTAGCAGCCGGCATGATTAATCAGTCAGTGAATGATACCGGCAGTTGTTGTTGTTGTTGTTGTTGTTATTTCGAAGGATTATAGTGCCTCCGCCCTTATGTGACACCAGAGAATCCCGGTACGCCACGGGCATTAGGTGTGCACTATATCTGTCGGAGTGTAGAGTTGTATCTGCGTTGATTGCCTCTGTGTCGTTTCGATTGTATGTATGTTGTCTCGCTGTGGCGTTGATTGGTGGCTGCTATGGTGTTGCTGTCCTACATCTACTGGTGTGGTGGAGCCTACATCCTCTACTGGTGTGTCCTACATCCGCTAGTGGGCCGTCTGGGTGCTGTGTCTTTGGGGGCCATCCCCGCCGCTGCAACCGTCGTCCCCGGAGGCTCAAAGTTTCCATCCCAACAAAATAGAAATGTCTACTTTGAGTTTCTATAGGCACGCAGGTTGCTGGATCCCCTGCTCCATGTAACATCTCCGGGTCTTCCCTACGTCAGGTCCGTTCAGCTGCTGAGTCGCCGGCAACACACATTCAATATTTACAGAGCCGATATGTGCCACACCAAACATACACGCATACAGCATACACCGGCGCTCAGCTAACTGCATCTCTTCAGTGGTAGTGTCCCAGGCGATGTTCCATGGCGGGCAGGACAGAGGATACGACACCAATCTTGGTCAACAACACTGCCGGATCCAGCGCCACTTAAAACGCGGATACACAGCAGTGTTGTAGTGCCTTCCCCACGACGTGCACGTGTCGGTGTCCACAGAGAAGATGATACCGGCAAGATACTGCATTTTATTTTATATTACAGCGTCGCTCAGTAGCCCGGATTGACCTACTGGCAATTCACAATTCATTTAAACGTTTCTGATTGGCTGATGAGTTTACATTCAGAAATACTAGTAATAGAAATAGTACTTGTTATTTTTGTCTTGATTTTTTAATAATAATAATAATAATAATAATAATAATAATAATAATAATAATAATAATAATAACTTGATAACTTGATAACTTGATAACTTGATAACTTGATAACTTGATATTTTCAAGTCAATATTTCTTAAACCATATCTGCCCTGCCAAAGTACAATTTGCTATGTACAATTTTATATTTGATATTTACAATTTGATATTTACAATTTGATATTTACAATTTACAATTTGCTATGTACAATTTGATATTTACAATTTGATATTTACAATTTACAATTTACAATTTACAATTGTTACACATGTACAATTTGCTATTTACAATTTACAATTTTTACAATTCACAATTCACAATTTACAAATTGCTATTTGCTATTTGCGATTTACACAGTTTGCTAGGTAGGGCCTATATGCTATTTGCGATTTGCAATATGCAAATAGGAAATATGTGCTATTTCCGATTTGCAACAATTTGCAATCAATGTGTGTGCCCTATGTTGCATTCCTTTTATACTTTTTATACCGATAAACAGAGCAAAAACGAATTTAAAAAGTAATACTAAGTCTGTGTATATGGTTAATTATATGAAGTATGTGTTGTTGGATTTTATTCATGTTTTTGAGGTTGTTGACAATTTAAAAGATAATTCTTTCGAGGGATTTTTGTGGCCCTAAAAAGGGCCGTTTTTGTCGTTGAAGCTGTAAAAGCTTAACCGCCGAATCCGTACAGGGTCCTGCCTTGTCTTTTCAGAGCATAGACGACGTCCATTGCTGTGACGGTCTTCCTCTTGGCGTGTTCTGTGTATGTGACGGCATCACGGATGACGTTCTCAAGGAATACCTTCAGGACTCCACGGGTTTCTTCGTAGATGAGACCTGAAATTCTCTTGACACCACCTCGGCGAGCCAAACGGCGGATAGCTGGCTTTGTGATACCCTGGATGTTATCACGAAGAACCTTTCGGTGACGCTTAGCGCCTCCCTTTCCAAGACCTTTTCCTCCTTTACCACGTCCAGACATGTTGAGTGTTGAGATGAAAATGACAAAAACGGGGCAATTGAGTTATTTATTGGCAAATAAGTCGACCTTCACCTTTTTTGGTCTACTGACCTGACATAACCTACTTGTGGTGCCGGCACATATTTTTGAAATATGTTTTGTCAAGGTCGAATTTATCAAATATGTTGGTCAAGGTCGAATTTATCAATATCAATATCAATTTCATAACGGACGCGGACCGGATAGAAAGCACTTTGTTTAAAATAATAGAAAAACATGTTGACAAAGAAAAACATGTTGACAAAGACTGTCTTATAATATCATAACAAACTGCAATCAGACATTATGACAATGAGCATTAATATGTTTTATGGACTACTACTACTTGGATTATTTTTTTACCCCCCAAATACTGTATATGGTGCCATATCTTGTACACAAGCACACAGCGTAACATAATACAATGCTTGCATCTTAAATGAATATGAGGATATGTATATATGTATGTTGCTTGCTTGCTTGCTTGCTGCTGCTGCTGCTGCTGCTGCTGCTGCTCTAGTATTATATCGAGTGGGTTTTCTGGTATCTGGGCATATATGATTTATATAAGTGGATGGGTTGTTATTTTGACTGTTTACGATTAATTATATACATTCAACTTTATGACAAATACATAGTAATTAAATGACAACTTTTTGTGTTATTTCTTTCTAGAGATATGTGTGGCCCTAAAAAGGGCCGTTTAATGTTTTCTACTGAAAACTGCTTAAGCTCGCTCACCACGGATACGGCGGGCCAACTGGATGTCCTTTGGCATGATGGTGACACGCTTGGCGTGGATAGCGCACAAGTTGGTGTCCTCGAAAAGACCAACCAAGTAAGCTTCACTAGCCTCCTGAAGAGCCATAACGGCAGAGCTCTGGAAGCGGAGATCAGTCTTGAAGTCCTGTGCGATTTCACGTACTAGACGCTGGAAGGGCAGTTTCCTGATGAGCAGTTCAGTGCTCTTCTGGTACCTTCTGATTTCACGGAGAGCGACGGTTCCGGGCCTGTATCTGTGGGGTTTCTTTACTCCGCCGGTAGCCGGTGCACTCTTGCGAGCTGCCTTGGTGGCCAGCTGTTTCCTTGGGGCCTTGCCACCAGTTGACTTTCTTGCTGTCTGCTTAGTTCTTGCCATTTTGAACGAGAATGATGTTAAGCAAGTGTCTTTCTGCAGGTTTTATTGAAAAATTTGGCGAAAAGTGAGCTCCTGCAATGCGATTGGCTGTGATGAAATTCATCGAGCTTGGACACCGAAAACGGATTGAAATTGAACCAATGAAAACCAGCGTCTCAGTGGCGTTGAGCCAATCAGAATAAGCTTGTCTAGAGCAGTTCGGTTTATTTTTTTCCATACTGTTTTTAGATGTTTTTCTGCCTGCTTAATTTATTAATTTTGGATGGGTGTTTTGTCAGTTATTTTTTTTATTCAATATACCACTGAAACTTTGAAACATGTATGTAATGTGATGTAATCTGATGTGATGCGAACATACTGTGTTGTGTTATGTTATGTTATGTTATGTTATGTTATGTTATGTTTTGTGAGTGGTGCTATACTGTACATATGTATTACTTGTGGATGTTGTTGTTGTGCTGCTGCTGCTGCTGCTGCTGCTGCTGCTGCTGCTGCTGCTGCTGCTGCTGCTGCTGCTGCTGCTGCTGCTGCTGCTGCTGCTGCTATTTGTGACTGCCATTATGAAAGCCGGTGTGTTTTCAAGTATGCAGACATGCCTGGGACTTGCGCCATATTCATATGTTGCTGTCTAAGCGAAGAAGCCTGAAAACAGTTCGCGCGCTTAAAATAATACAATTTAGTGTTATGGTTAAGGCTAGGGTTGCGGATAGGGTTGGGGTTAGGGTTAAGCTTAGGGTTAGGGTTAAGCATAGGGTTAGGGTTAGAGTGCTGATGTGTATTTATTTTAATAAATACAACAATCAGCGACAACTTGAAATGACAACTTCTCTCGAGAAAAATAAATGGTCCTGAAAAGGACCTTTGTGGTGAAACCGGTTTGTTTCAGTGCTTTATTTGGATGCTGCCTTGGCCTTTTTTGGCGTCTTGGCCTTCTTTGGCTTGGCTGCCTTAACCTTCTTTGGTGACTTGGTGGCTGCCTTCTTTGGTGTCTTTGCCTTCTTTGGTTTGGCTGCTGCCGCCTTCTTAGGTGTCTTGACCTTCTTTGGCTTGGCGGCCTTCTTTGCAGCGGGCTTCTTTGCTCCAGCGGCCTTTGCTGCAGGCTTCTTGGCGGCGACTTTCTTTTTAGGTGTCTTGACCTTCTTTGGTTTGGCTGCCTTTGGCTTGGCTGCCTTCTTTGCTGCTTTCTTGACCTCGCCGAGCTTGAATGATCCAGAGGCGCCGCTGCCCTTGGCCTGCTTCAGTACTCCAGTCTTGACGCCAGCTTTCAGTGCGAGCTTTAGATGAGCGTTGACTGCTGGGCTGGGGGCGACGTTGTATGTTGCCGCGATGTACTTTAAAATAGCCTGTCGGGACGAGCCTCCCCTCTCCTTAAGACTGCCCACAGCGGCAGCAATCATCTCGCTGTACTTTGGGTGGGTTGCTGCCTTCTTCGGCTTGGCGGCCTTCTTCACTTTCTGCTTTGGTGTAGCCACTACGGCTGCGGGTGCTGCTACGTCTGCCATTATGAATGATCGAAGTCTTGGGTAAGAATGAGGCGAAATCACTCGCTCACAACATTATATAGACACAATGAATTTTAACAGCGCGCGGACCGCATGGAAAGCACCGCGAAGAAAATGATAAATTTCAAGTTAGCTGTAGGTGTGCTTCTTCGTCTATGCAGTTCCAATAAAATATTTCAAATCCATGGATGTAGAATGCCTTTATGTGGGACCATTTTAAAGGCCATAAATTTCTCTAGAGGACCATATAACTTTCGTTTGGGCTAATTAAAGGAGCATTTCGCAGTTGACAGTTTAAAATGATGTTATGGACGAAAGGTTGTGATTTTCATCATGCTGCTAACACTTTTCTTACAGTATCTGTCTTATACGATACTAAATGACGATAAAGTGTATGAAATATCGTTTTAGCATGTGTCTGGAGTATGTTCGATACCTGTGCATGGCAATTAATCACCGTTTTGCAGTCGTTAAGTGGCTAAGCGGACACACGCACAAACACACAAACACAGAAACACACCGGGAATCGCCGCGAATGTTGTGGGTAACCTGCTAACCTGCGAGTCTGTCTGCCTGTATATATGGCAGGAATAAATATGTTTATATGTAATTTATATTTAATCTGATTTAATACTTGTTTTTAATTACTTCAATATATCCAACTTAGGTGATCTTATATTCTCGTTATCTTAGGTAGGTATATGTCTTAGTTATATGATATAAGTTAACAACAATAGTAATAATAGTAACAGTATAACATTATAATATCGCAACGTTGGGTGGGTGGGTGGGCGGGCGGGCGGGCGGGCGGGCGGGCGGGCGAAGTAGGCATGGTGTCGAGCCGCTGATAATTGATCATTGGCGGATTCGAGCACTGACAAGCCTTATAAAGCCAAGTAGGCATGGTGTCGAGCCGCGGATAGTTGATCACTGGCGGATTCGAGCACTGACAAGCCTTATAAAGCCAAGTAGGCATGGTGTCGAGCCGCGGATAGTTGATCACTGACGGATTCGAGCACTGACAAGCCTTATAAAGCCAAGTAGGCATGGTGTCGAGCCGCGGATAGTTGATCACTGGCGGATTCGAGCACTGACAAGCCTTATAAAGCCAAGTAGGCATGGTGTCGAGCCGCGGATAGTTGATCACTGGCGGATTCGAGCACTGACAAGCCTTATAAAGCCAAGTAGGCATGGTGTCGAGCCGCGGATAGTTGATCACTGACGGATTCGAGCACTGACAAGCCTTATAAAGCCAAGTAGGCATGGTGTCGAGCCGCGGATAGTTGATCACTGGCGGATTCGAGCACTGACAAGCCTTATAAAGCCAAGTAGGCATGGTGTCGAGCCGCGGATAGTTGATCACTGGCGGATGCGAGCACTGACAAGCCTTATAAAGCCAAGTAGGCATGGTGTCGAGCCGCGGATAGTTGATCACTGGCGTATTCGAGCACTGACACGCCTTATAAAGCCAAGTAGGCATGGTGTCGAGCCGCGGATAGTTGATCACTGACGGATTCGAGCACTGACAAGCCTTATAAAGCCAAGTAGGCATGGTGTCGAGCCGCGGATAGTTGATCATTGGCGGATTCGAGCACTGGCAATCTTTATAAAGCCAAGTATAACAATAACTCTAATAAAACAAGTGCTAAACAATATTAAAATGTATGTATGTATGTATGTATGTATGTATGTATGTATGTATGTATGTATGTATGTATACAACTAAGTTTTTGTCGGTCGGAGATATTAATGTACACCATGGGATATTCAGTAAAATTGCGACTGTTTCGTGTTTTAGTTTAGTGTGTGCAGGTTTGTTTGTTTGTTTGTTTGTCAGTATTAATTATAAGGTTAAGACAATTTTAGGCGTTTTCTAACGAAAAGAAATGTGTGGCCCTAAAAAGGGCCGTTTTATGTGTATAGACAGTCGACACTGTTTACTTTCCAGCCTTCTGGGTCTTCTTGGGCAGAAGTACAGCCTGGATGTTGGGCAACACACCACCCTGTGCAATGGTGACTCCGGAGAGAAGTTTGTTCAACTCTTCGTCGTTACGGATAGCCAGCTGCAAGTGACGGGGGATGATCCTGGTCTTCTTGTTGTCTCTGGCGGCGTTACCGGCCAACTCCAACACCTCAGCTGCAAGGTACTCCAAAACAGCTGCCAGGTAAACTGGAGCTCCAGCACCAACTCGCTCGGCGTAGTTACCCTTTCGGAGCAGACGGTGGATTCTGCCAACTGGGAACTGCAGACCAGCCCTTGAGGATCGGCTCTTTGCCTTTCCCTTTGTCTTTCCTCCCTTTCCACGTCCAGACATTATGATAGTTCTTGCTAAGGTAAAGTAAGAGAATAACACTTTTTTAACTGTGTGTGTAGTTTCTTATAATAGCAAACGGATTGACCTACTTGAAATATCAATTGCAACACTGACAGCCAATGAAATCCAGCAGCACAATGCAATTTCATACAATTTGACAATTGAGCTAACCAATCACAGACAGGCACTTATGTGTAGTTCGGCAAAATTATATGAAACGTTTGAAAACTGACTATTTCATATTAAATGTATTTAAATTTAACAATAATATTTATAATATTTATATTATTTATTAATAATGACAATAATAACAACAACAACAACAACAACAACAACAACAACAACAACAACAACAACAACAACAACAACAACAACAACAACAACAACAACAACAACAACAACAACAACAACAACAACAACAACAACAACAACAACAACAACAACAACAACAACAACAACAACAACAACAACAACAACAACAACAATTATAATAATAATAATAATAATAATAATATTAATAATAACAATAAAATAACATTTGTAGTAAGTATTAGTCGATGTATTAGTCGATATAATAAAAGATTTTAACGAAAAGAGCCGTTTAAAAGAATTGGCCATCATTATACTGTTTTGGGTGGGCGGGCTAGATTACAATTGCGTGTAAGTGTTTTAATATATCATACCTTTCATCTTGTGGGACATTACTAATTTTTTAAATAGGCTTGAAATATAAATACTTGATGGGATTTAGACAATTTTAAGGCTCTTTTCGAAAGAATTGATGGCCCTTAAAAGGGCCGTTTTGTGTTGTTGTAATACACACTAACAGCTTACTTGCTGCTGGTGTACTTGGTTACAGCCTTGGTACCCTCGCTGACGGCGTGCTTGGCGAGTTCACCGGGCAGGAGTAGACGGACAGCGGTCTGAATCTCTCTACTTGTGATGGTTGATCGCTTGTTGTAGTGCGCCAGTCTTGAAGCCTCAGCAGCGATTCTCTCGAAGATATCGTTGACAAAGCTGTTCATGATAGACATGGCCTTGCTGGACACACCAGTATCGGGGTGCACTTGTTTCAACACCTTGTAGATGTAGATGGAGTAAGATTCCCTCCTCTTCCTCCTTCGTTTCTTATCGGTGGTACGGGCCGTCTTCGCCTTAGTGGCGGCCTTCTTAGATCCTTTGCTTGCAACACCTTTAGCAGCCGGCATGATTAATCAGTCAGTGAATGATACCGGCAAGATACTGCATTTTATTTTATATTACAGCGTCGCTCAGTAGCCCGGATTGACCTACTGGCAATTCACAATTCATTTAAACGTTTCTGATTGGCTGATGAGTTTACATTCAGAAATACTAGTAATAGAAATAGTACTTGTTATTTTTGTCTTGATTTTTTAATAATAATAATAATAATAATAATAATAATAATAATAATAATAATAATAATAATAACTTGATAACTTGATAACTTGATAACTTGATTTGATAACTTGATAACTTGATAACTTGATATTTTCAAGTCAATATTTCTTAAACCATATCTGCCCTGCCAAAGTACAATTTGCTATGTACAATTTTATATTTGATATTTACAATTTGATATTTACAATTTGATATTTACAATTTACAATTTGCTATGTACAATTTGATATTTACAATTTGATATTTACAATTTACAATTTACAATTTACAATTGTTACACATGTACAATTTGCTATTTACAATTTACAATTTTTACAATTCACAATTCACAATTTACAAATTGCTATTTGCTATTTGCGATTTACACAGTTTGCTAGGTAGGGCCTATATGCTATTTGCGATTTGCAATATGCAAATAGGAAATATGTGCTATTTCCGATTTGCAACAATTTGCAATCAATGTGTGTGCCCTATGTTGCATTCCTTTTATACTTTTTATACCGATAAACAGAGCAAAAACGAATTTAAAAAGTAATACTAAGTCTGTGTATATGGTTAATTATATGAAGTATGTGTTGTTGGATTTTATTCATGTTTTTGAGGTTGTTGACAATTTAAAAGATAATTCTTTCGAGGGATTTTTGTGGCCCTAAAAAGGGCCGTTTTTGTCGTTGAAGCTGTAAAAGCTTAACCGCCGAATCCGTACAGGGTCCTGCCTTGTCTTTTCAGAGCATAGACGACGTCCATTGCTGTGACGGTCTTCCTCTTGGCGTGTTCTGTGTATGTGACGGCATCACGGATGACGTTCTCAAGGAATACCTTCAGGACTCCACGGGTTTCTTCGTAGATGAGACCTGAAATTCTCTTGACACCACCTCGGCGAGCCAAACGGCGGATAGCTGGCTTTGTGATACCCTGGATGTTATCACGAAGAACCTTTCGGTGACGCTTAGCGCCTCCCTTTCCAAGACCTTTTCCTCCTTTACCACGTCCAGACATGTTGAGTGTTGAGATGAAAATGACAAAAAGTGTGTGTGTAATTCTAAGGTTTATAGTCCCTCCGCCAACGAACACGTCAAGGTATACCTGACGCGATGGGCACAATAGAGTCTGGACTTTGAAAATGACAAAAACGGGGCAATTGAGTTATTTATTGGCAAATAAGTCGACCTTCACCTTTTTTGGTCTACTGACCTGACATAACCTACTTGTGGTGCCGGCACATATTTTTGAAATATGTTTTGTCAAGGTCGAATTTATCAAATATGTTGGTCAAGGTCGAATTTATCAATATCAATATCAATTTCATAACGGACGCGGACCGGATAGAAAGCACTTTGTTTAAAATAATAGAAAAACATGTTGACAAAGAAAAACATGTTGACAAAGACTGTCTTATAATATCATAACAAACTGCAATCAGACATTATGACAATGAGCATTAATATGTTTTATGGACTACTACTACTTGGATTATTTTTTTACCCCCCAAATACTGTATATGGTGCCATATCTTGTACACAAGCACACAGCGTAACATAATACAATGCTTGCATCTTAAATGAATATGAGGATATGTATATATGTATGTTGCTTGCTTGCTTGCTTGCTGCTGCTGCTGCTGCTGCTGCTGCTGCTCTAGTATTATATCGAGTGGGTTTTCTGGTATCTGGGCATATATGATTTATATAAGTGGATGGGTTGTTATTTTGACTGTTTACGATTAATTATATACATTCAACTTTATGACAAATACATAGTAATTAAATGACAACTTTTTGTGTTATTTCTTTCTAGAGATATGTGTGGCCCTAAAAAGGGCCGTTTAATGTTTTCTACTGAAAACTGCTTAAGCTCGCTCACCACGGATACGGCGGGCCAACTGGATGTCCTTTGGCATGATGGTGACACGCTTGGCGTGGATAGCGCACAAGTTGGTGTCCTCGAAAAGACCAACCAAGTAAGCTTCACTAGCCTCCTGAAGAGCCATAACGGCAGAGCTCTGGAAGCGGAGATCAGTCTTGAAGTCCTGTGCGATTTCACGTACTAGACGCTGGAAGGGCAGTTTCCTGATGAGCAGTTCAGTGCTCTTCTGGTACCTTCTGATTTCACGGAGAGCGACGGTTCCGGGCCTGTATCTGTGGGGTTTCTTTACTCCGCCGGTAGCCGGTGCACTCTTGCGAGCTGCCTTGGTGGCCAGCTGTTTCCTTGGGGCCTTGCCACCAGTTGACTTTCTTGCTGTCTGCTTAGTTCTTGCCATTTTGAACGAGAATGATGTTAAGCAAGTGTCTTTCTGCAGGTTTTATTGAAAAATTTGGCGAAAAGTGAGCTCCTGCAATGCGATTGGCTGTGATGAAATTCATCGAGCTTGGACACCGAAAACGGATTGAAATTGAACCAATGAAAACCAGCGTCTCAGTGGCGTTGAGCCAATCAGAATAAGCTTGTCTAGAGCAGTTCGGTTTATTTTTTTCCATACTGTTTTTAGATGTTTTTCTGCCTGCTTAATTTATTAATTTTGATGGGTGTTTTGTCAGTTATTTTTTTTATTCAATATACCACTGAAACTTTGAAACATGTATGTAATGTGATGTAATCTGATGTGATGCGAACATACTGTGTTGTGTTATGTTATGTTATGTTATGTTATGTTATGTTATGTTTTGTGAGTGGTGCTATACTGTACATATGTATTACTTGTGGATGTTGTTGTTGCTGCTGCTGCTGCTGCTGCTGCTGCTGCTGCTGCTGCTGCTGCTGCTGCTGCTGCTGCTGCTGCTGCTGCTGCTGCTGCTGCTGCTGCTGCTATTTGTGACTGCCATTATGAAAGCCGGTGTGTTTTCAAGTATGCAGACATGCCTGGGACTTGCGCCATATTCATATGTTGCTGTCTAAGCGAAGAAGCCTGAAAACAGTTCGCGCGCTTAAAATAATACAATTTAGTGTTATGGTTAAGGCTAGGGTTGCGGATAGGGTTGGGGTTAGGGTTAAGCTTAGGGTTAGGGTTAAGCATAGGGTTAGGGTTAGAGTGCTGATGTGTATTTATTTTAATAAATACAACAATCAGCGACAACTTGAAATGACAACTTCTCTCGAGAAAAATAAATGGTCCTGAAAAGGACCTTTGTGGTGAAACCGGTTTGTTTCAGTGCTTTATTTGGATGCTGCCTTGGCCTTTTTTGGCGTCTTGGCCTTCTTTGGCTTGGCTGCCTTAACCTTCTTTGGTGACTTGGTGGCTGCCTTCTTTGGTGTCTTTGCCTTCTTTGGTTTGGCTGCTGCCGCCTTCTTAGGTGTCTTGACCTTCTTTGGCTTGGCGGCCTTCTTTGCAGCGGGCTTCTTTGCTCCAGCGGCCTTTGCTGCAGGCTTCTTGGCGGCGACTTTCTTTTTAGGTGTCTTGACCTTCTTTGGTTTGGCTGCCTTTGGCTTGGCTGCCTTCTTTGCTGCTTTCTTGACCTCGCCGAGCTTGAATGATCCAGAGGCGCCGCTGCCCTTGGCCTGCTTCAGTACTCCAGTCTTGACGCCAGCTTTCAGTGCGAGCTTTAGATGAGCGTTGACTGCTGGGCTGGGGGCGACGTTGTATGTTGCCGCGATGTACTTTAAAATAGCCTGTCGGGACGAGCCTCCCCTCTCCTTAAGACTGCCCACAGCGGCAGCAATCATCTCGCTGTACTTTGGGTGGGTTGCTGCCTTCTTCGGCTTGGCGGCCTTCTTCACTTTCTGCTTTGGTGTAGCCACTACGGCTGCGGGTGCTGCTACGTCTGCCATTATGAATGATCGAAGTCTTGGGTAAGAATGAGGCGAAATCACTCGCTCACAACATTATATAGACACAATGAATTTTAACAGCGCGCGGACCGCATGGAAAGCACCGCGAAGAAAATGATAAATTTCAAGTTAGCTGTAGGTGTGCTTCTTCGTCTATGCAGTTCCAATAAAATATTTCAAATCCATGGATGTAGAATGCCTTTATGTGGGACCATTTTAAAGGCCATAAATTTCTCTAGAGGACCATATAACTTTCGTTTGGGCTAATTAAAGGAGCATTTCGCAGTTGACAGTTTAAAATGATGTTATGGACGAAAGGTTGTGATTTTCATCATGCTGCTAACACTTTTCTTACAGTATCTGTCTTATACGATACTAAATGACGATAAAGTGTATGAAATATCGTTTTAGCATGTGTCTGGAGTATGTTCGATACCTGTGCATGGCAATTAATCACCGTTTTGCAGTCGTTAAGTGGCTAAGCGGACACACGCACAAACACACAAACACAGAAACACACCGGGAATCGCCGCGAATGTTGTGGGTAACCTGCTAACCTGCGAGTCTGTCTGCCTGTATATATGGCAGGAATAAATATGTTTATATGTAATTTATATTTAATCTGATTTAATACTTGTTTTTAATTACTTCAATATATCCAACTTAGGTGATCTTATATTCTCGTTATCTTAGGTAGGTATATGTCTTAGTTATATGATATAAGTTAACAACAATAGTAATAATAGTAACAGTATAACATTATAATATCGCAACGTTGGGTGGGTGGGTGGGCGGGCGGGCGGGCGGGCGGGCGGGCGGGCGGGCGAAGTAGGCATGGTGTCGAGCCGCTGATAATTGATCATTGGCGGATTCGAGCACTGACAAGCCTTATAAAGCCAAGTAGGCATGGTGTCGAGCCGCGGATAGTTGATCACTGGCGGATTCGAGCACTGACAAGCCTTATAAAGCCAAGTAGGCATGGTGTCGAGCCGCGGATAGTTGATCACTGACGGATTCGAGCACTGACAAGCCTTATAAAGCCAAGTAGGCATGGTGTCGAGCCGCGGATAGTTGATCACTGGCGGATTCGAGCACTGACAAGCCTTATAAAGCCAAGTAGGCATGGTGTCGAGCCGCGGATAGTTGATCACTGGCGGATTCGAGCACTGACAAGCCTTATAAAGCCAAGTAGGCATGGTGTCGAGCCGCGGATAGTTGATCACTGACGGATTCGAGCACTGACAAGCCTTATAAAGCCAAGTAGGCATGGTGTCGAGCCGCGGATAGTTGATCACTGGCGGATTCGAGCACTGACAAGCCTTATAAAGCCAAGTAGGCATGGTGTCGAGCCGCGGATAGTTGATCACTGGCGGATGCGAGCACTGACAAGCCTTATAAAGCCAAGTAGGCATGGTGTCGAGCCGCGGATAGTTGATCACTGGCGGATTCGAGCACTGACACGCCTTATAAAGCCAAGTAGGCATGGTGTCGAGCCGCGGATAGTTGATCACTGACGGATTCGAGCACTGACAAGCCTTATAAAGCCAAGTAGGCATGGTGTCGAGCCGCGGATAGTTGATCATTGGCGGATTCGAGCACTGGCAATCTTTATAAAGCCAAGTATAACAATAACAATAACTATAATCTCCGACGCTTCTAATAAAACAAGTGCTAAACAATATTAAAATGTATGTATGTATGTATGTATGTATGTATGTATGTATGTATGTATGTATGTATGTATGTATGTATGTATACAACTAAGTTTTTGTCGGTCGGAGATATTAATGTACACCATGGGATATTCAGTAAAATTGCGACTGTTTCGTGTTTTAGTTTAGTGTGTGCAGGTTTGTTTGTTTGTTTGTTTGTCAGTATTAATTATAAGGTTAAGACAATTTTAGGCGTTTTCTAACGAAAAGAAATGTGTGGCCCTAAAAAGGGCCGTTTTATGTGTATAGACAGTCGACACTGTTTACTTTCCAGCCTTCTGGGTCTTCTTGGGCAGAAGTACAGCCTGGATGTTGGGCAACACACCACCCTGTGCAATGGTGACTCCGGAGAGAAGTTTGTTCAACTCTTCGTCGTTACGGATAGCCAGCTGCAAGTGACGGGGGATGATCCTGGTCTTCTTGTTGTCTCTGGCGGCGTTACCGGCCAACTCCAACACCTCAGCTGCAAGGTACTCCAAAACAGCTGCCAGGTAAACTGGAGCTCCAGCACCAACTCGCTCGGCGTAGTTACCCTTTCGGAGCAGACGGTGGATTCTGCCAACTGGGAACTGCAGACCAGCCCTTGAGGATCGGCTCTTTGCCTTTCCCTTTGTCTTTCCTCCCTTTCCACGTCCAGACATTATGATAGTTCTTGCTAAGGTAAAGTAAGAGAATAACACTTTTTTAACTGTGTGTGTAGTTTCTTATAATAGCAAACGGATTGACCTACTTGAAATATCAATTGCAACACTGACAGCCAATGAAATCCAGCAGCACAATGCAATTTCATACAATTTGACAATTGAGCTAACCAATCACAGACAGGCACTTATGTGTAGTTCGGCAAAATTATATGAAACGTTTGAAAACTGACTATTTCATATTAAATGTATTTAAATTTAACAATAATATTTATAATATTTATATTATTTATTAATAATGACAATAATAACAACAACAACAACAACAACAACAACAACAACAACAACAACAACAACAACAACAACAACAACAACAACAACAACAACAACAACAACAACAACAACAACAACAACAACAACAACAACAACAACAACAACAACAACAACAACAACAACAATTATAATAATAATAATAATAATAATAATAATAACAATAAAATAACATTTGTAGTAAGTATTAGTCGATGTATTAGTCGATATAATAAAAGATTTTAACGAAAAGAGCCGTTTAAAAGAATTGGCCATCATTATACTGTTTTGGGTGGGCGGGCTAGATTACAAATCAATCATAGTATTGCGTGTAAGTGTTTTAATATATCATACCTTTCATCTTGTGGGACATTACTAATTTTTTAAATAGGCTTGAAATATAAATACTTGATGGGATTTAGACAATTTTAAGGCTCTTTTCGAAAGAATTGATGGCCCTTAAAAGGGCCGTTTTGTGTTGTTGTAATACACACTAACAGCTTACTTGCTGCTGGTGTACTTGGTTACAGCCTTGGTACCCTCGCTGACGGCGTGCTTGGCGAGTTCACCGGGCAGGAGTAGACGGACAGCGGTCTGAATCTCTCTACTTGTGATGGTTGATCGCTTGTTGTAGTGCGCCAGTCTTGAAGCCTCAGCAGCGATTCTCTCGAAGATATCGTTGACAAAGCTGTTCATGATAGACATGGCCTTGCTGGACACACCAGTATCGGGGTGCACTTGTTTCAACACCTTGTAGATGTAGATGGAGTAAGATTCCCTCCTCTTCCTCCTTCGTTTCTTATCGGTGGTACGGGCCGTCTTCGCCTTAGTGGCGGCCTTCTTAGATCCTTTGCTTGCAACACCTTTAGCAGCCGGCATGATTAATCAGTCAGTGAATGATACCGGCAAGATACTGCATTTTATTTTATATTACAGCGTCGCTCAGTAGCCCGGATTGACCTACTGGCAATTCACAATTCATTTAAACGTTTCTGATTGGCTGATGAGTTTACATTCAGAAATACTAGTAATAGAAATAGTACTTGTTATTTTTGTCTTGATTTTTTAATAATAATAATAATAATAATAATAATAATAATAATAATAATAATAATAATAATAATAACTTGATAACTTGATAACTTGATAACTTGATAACTTGATAACTTGATATTTTCAAGTCAATATTTCTTAAACCATATCTGCCCTGCCAAAGTACAATTTGCTATGTACAATTTTATATTTGATATTTACAATTTGATATTTACAATTTGATATTTACAATTTACAATTTGCTATGTACAATTTGATATTTACAATTTGATATTTACAATTTACAATTTACAATTTACAATTGTTACACATGTACAATTTGCTATTTACAATTTACAATTTTTACAATTCACAATTCACAATTTACAAATTGCTATTTGCTATTTGCGATTTACACAGTTTGCTAGGTAGGGCCTATATGCTATTTGCGATTTGCAATATGCAAATAGGAAATATGTGCTATTTCCGATTTGCAACAATTTGCAATCAATGTGTGTGCCCTATGTTGCATTCCTTTTATACTTTTTATACCGATAAACAGAGCAAAAACGAATTTAAAAAGTAATACTAAGTCTGTGTATATGGTTAATTATATGAAGTATGTGTTGTTGGATTTTATTCATGTTTTTGAGGTTGTTGACAATTTAAAAGATAATTCTTTCGAGGGATTTTTGTGGCCCTAAAAAGGGCCGTTTTTGTCGTTGAAGCTGTAAAAGCTTAACCGCCGAATCCGTACAGGGTCCTGCCTTGTCTTTTCAGAGCATAGACGACGTCCATTGCTGTGACGGTCTTCCTCTTGGCGTGTTCTGTGTATGTGACGGCATCACGGATGACGTTCTCAAGGAATACCTTCAGGACTCCACGGGTTTCTTCGTAGATGAGACCTGAAATTCTCTTGACACCACCTCGGCGAGCCAAACGGCGGATAGCTGGCTTTGTGATACCCTGGATGTTATCACGAAGAACCTTTCGGTGACGCTTAGCGCCTCCCTTTCCAAGACCTTTTCCTCCTTTACCACGTCCAGACATGTTGAGTGTTGAGATGAAAATGACAAAAACGGGGCAATTGAGTTATTTATTGGCAAATAAGTCGACCTTCACCTTTTTTGGTCTACTGACCTGACATAACCTACTTGTGGTGCCGGCACATATTTTTGAAATATGTTTTGTCAAGGTCGAATTTATCAAATATGTTGGTCAAGGTCGAATTTATCAATATCAATATCAATTTCATAACGGACGCGGACCGGATAGAAAGCACTTTGTTTAAAATAATAGAAAAACATGTTGACAAAGAAAAACATGTTGACAAAGACTGTCTTATAATATCATAACAAACTGCAATCAGACATTATGACAATGAGCATTAATATGTTTTATGGACTACTACTACTTGGATTATTTTTTTACCCCCCAAATACTGTATATGGTGCCATATCTTGTACACAAGCACACAGCGTAACATAATACAATGCTTGCATCTTAAATGAATATGAGGATATGTATATATGTATGTTGCTTGCTTGCTTGCTTGCTGCTGCTGCTGCTGCTGCTGCTGCTGCTGCTCTAGTATTATATCGAGTGGGTTTTCTGGTATCTGGGCATATATGATTTATATAAGTGGATGGGTTGTTATTTTGACTGTTTACGATTAATTATATACATTCAACTTTATGACAAATACATAGTAATTAAATGACAACTTTTTGTGTTATTTCTTTCTAGAGATATGTGTGGCCCTAAAAAGGGCCGTTTAATGTTTTCTACTGAAAACTGCTTAAGCTCGCTCACCACGGATACGGCGGGCCAACTGGATGTCCTTTGGCATGATGGTGACACGCTTGGCGTGGATAGCGCACAAGTTGGTGTCCTCGAAAAGACCAACCAAGTAAGCTTCACTAGCCTCCTGAAGAGCCATAACGGCAGAGCTCTGGAAGCGGAGATCAGTCTTGAAGTCCTGTGCGATTTCACGTACTAGACGCTGGAAGGGCAGTTTCCTGATGAGCAGTTCAGTGCTCTTCTGGTACCTTCTGATTTCACGGAGAGCGACGGTTCCGGGCCTGTATCTGTGGGGTTTCTTTACTCCGCCGGTAGCCGGTGCACTCTTGCGAGCTGCCTTGGTGGCCAGCTGTTTCCTTGGGGCCTTGCCACCAGTTGACTTTCTTGCTGTCTGCTTAGTTCTTGCCATTTTGAACGAGAATGATGTTAAGCAATTTTTTTAGTTTTTAGGTTTTATTTATGCTCGCCCTATGGCACTAGGCCTTTTGGCGAGCTTTTCGGTAGGTGGTTAAAATTGTTTGGAGGGGAAATTGGAGGGGAATAGTTGTTTCAATAGTGGCAAGAACCAGGTAGACAACTGTGTCAGTTCTATAGGATTGACCGTGAAATTCAGAAGGCGCTTAGATTAAAAATAATAAAGTATATTAACTGCCCTTAGATGTTTATATTAAGCTCTGGTTGGTCTATTTATTATTCTAAATTTAAATTTAAATTGAGGATATATTATATTCCAACGCCAGCGCGTCACCATTTATTGATTTTTTAAAAAAATTATTCTATCTTAATATTTACATATATACATACTCCATGTTTTATCTGCCTCGTGCTCCCTTCCAGAAGGAATGGACATCATTAGATGAGAGCATATATTTTTAAAACACAATAAAATAAAGTAAAATAACCCAGTGTTGTTTGTAGGACATCACTCCAGATCTCTCAATAAAAAAAAACGAAGCCAACAGAGGCGTGCGCTATGAGAGTAATCACGTCAAGTGGAGTGTGTCCCTCCGCCAAAGCCACGCGGAGGCCACACTGGGGAGGGCACGGGGCAGAAGTATACATAGGATTTACATGTTAATAATATTACCACACTATCCCGTTGTGTGCATCAGACAAGATTAAAAAATGATTTCTTCCCCGCTGTCGTCATAAAACTAAGCATATGTACAAAATAAATCGGACAGCCAGGAATTTCTATTATCTTATCATATAAAAACCGATAAGTATTAAAATCACACAGCGGGACCGGTGGGGACTTACAATATATTGTTACTATATAGACAGAAAAGTCGAGCATCTGTCGTTAATCAGTATGGGTTCGTAAAAATCGATTTACCATACTAAAATCCAACATAAGATAATATGTTTAAAACCTGTTACATTGTAAATAGGGCAGGACGGACGCTAGTCCGTTACAAAATGCCGATGTTTAAAGTTAATTAAAAGATATAGTATCCCGTGGATCCAATGGGACTCCTTAGTCTCAAGTATCCATTAGGAACAGATTAACAGCCGATGCTCGTTTTCACAGAAGAAAAAAAATATGTTAAAAATGAGGTCTATTCCAATTGGAGGTAGTAAACTGTCTGTATTTTTAATACAGAGTTTGTACCCACTGATGAGTCTAAGTTCTTCCTCATCAGTGATAGATTATTAATTAAATGTGGACCGAATATATATCAGTACAAATTCTAAAACATATGGAAATGGGAAAGGTCAGGCGAAATGTGGATTACATTTAATTGAAGATTTTACTGTAGGTGTTAGAGGGATGATAGAAAAAACTAATGCAAATACTATTAAGCAATTACCATCACAGTTACTCGGACAATTTTGGTAAACATCTCCACTACCCCAAAAGGTAGGACAGTCCCCACACTCCCGTCGCCATGAAGTGCTTTCGAGCCCAGCAGACAACGCACCGGCTATTCCACTAGGCCTTCCAACATATCCATGACGCCAGAAGATAGGGCTGTCCCCACACTAATTTAGTCATTAATGTAGTTAAGGTGTAGGGTAGATTTTTACTTCCCTAGATAGATGAATGACAAGAAAAGATATAGATCCGAATTGATTGCCAGATGGGGAGCCAGTACAACGACCGTCTAGCCAATTGACAAACCTTTCAGACCAAAACTATCTGTATTTATAAATGAATTATTATATTTAAAAGGTGGAGAAAGTACATTTAGTAAATGTGGACCGAATATATATCAGTCCAAATTCTAAAAAATATAGAAGTGAGAAAGGTCAGGCGAAATGTGAAATACATTTAATTGATGATTTTACCGTAGGTGTTAATATAATAGATTGGGATAAAAGGGGGTATATAAAGAAATGAACATATAACTAGTAGTCTGAAGATGATTATACTGTATACTACTAACCGGAATATAAGGGAACATAAGACTCTAAGACATAAGAGGTTATATCTTCTTTTGGAAATGTGAATCCTTAATGAAGTCACTAAGCGCACTAAAAACTATTTGTCTATATCGTTTTTCAGGATCTAGAATATTTGTAAGATTAAATGCAATTGATAATTGTTGAAGTTTAAATTTAAAATTATTTCGGGTTGCAACTAGCTGATCACAATCGAGAAGGAAATGTTCAGTGGTGAATGGGACAGAGCAAGAGGGGCAATCTTTATGCAGATCTTTTATAATATGGCTTCCCATACTTGCTGGTAGTAGATTGTATCCCATTCTCAATCTAGTGATATCTTTATTTATTAATTTATTAGTTGAAAAAAGATCATGATTTCTAAAATTATTGCTAAGCCTTGTAATAGTATTATATTTATTTGTTTGGTCAGTTAGATAATGATTTAATTTCATGTTAATTATTTTATGGATGATGGAGTATATTTCTGAAGGGGCTAATGGGACAGGTTGATCAATTAATATGTTATTTAGGCCTGCCTTACAAGCAAGGTCTGCCTTTTCATTTCCAGGTATTTGAACATGGGCCGGACACCACTCCAATGTAACTGAAAGGTTTGAGAGGTTACAATCATTAATTTGAATTAAAATATCTGAAATTAGGTCCGGCCTTGATTTACTGGTTCTATCCCTTATGGCAGTTAGACTGGATAGAGAGTCCGAAAATATAACTGAATATGGGGGTTTGTTTTTGAATATCCATTTGAGGGAATTTTTTATCGCAATAAGCTCAGCAGTAAATATTGATAATCCATCTGTAATTCTTTTAATTTTTGTAATATTTAAAGTTGGAATAACTAAAGCAGATGCTACTCTACCAGTATTTGGGTCTTTTGATCCATCTGTATAAATGCTGATATGGGAATTATATTTATTATTTATATGTTCATTGAAGGCCAATTTAATATCTTGTTGGTTGTCTTGTTTACTAATCATATTCGAGAGGTTTATATCCACTATTGGAGTAAGTAAAGTCCATGGTGGAATATCTTTTTTACTAGAGTCTGAGATGTTTATATCTTTTAAGTTGTATTCTTCAACAAGATTAAATGTGACTGAACCAAAGGGTTTGGGCCTATCTTTGAACTTATTTTTACAATAAGTAGGTTTAATAATGTCGTTGACAGGATTAGTTATTTTATTAGTCTGGGATCTAGACCAGTATCTCAGCATCTGCTCTTCTCTATGTAAATGGAGGGGGAGGACTCCCGCCTCATGTTCTAAAATATGTTTTGGGGTAGATTTAAGTGCGCCTAGTGCTATCCTTAAAGCTTTGTTTTGAATAATATCAAGTTGCTGTAATAATGAGGAAGAAGCACATGAGTAAACGTGGGAACCATAATCTATTTTTGGTCTAATAAGGGTTTTATATAATATAATTAGAGATTTTCTATCTGATCCAAAATCCGTTCCTTTTAAGATGTTAAGCAAGTGTCTTTCTGCAGGTTTTATTGAAAAATTTGGCGAAAAGTGAGCTCCTGCAATGCGATTGGCTGTGATGAAATTCATCGAGCTTGGACACCGAAAACGGATTGAAATTGAACCAATGAAAACCAGCGTCTCAGTGGCGTTGAGCCAATCAGAATAAGCTTGTCTAGAGCAGTTCGGTTTATTTTTTTCCATACTGTTTTTAGATGTTTTTCTGCCTGCTTAATTTATTAATTTTGATGGGTGTTTTGTCAGTTATTTTTTTTATTCAATATACCACTGAAACTTTGAAACATGTATGTAATGTGATGTAATCTGATGTGATGCGAACATACTGTGTTGTGTTATGTTATGTTATGTTATGTTATGTTATGTTATGTTTTGTGAGTGGTGCTATACTGTACATATGTATTACTTGTGGATGTTGTTGTTGCTGCTGCTGCTGCTGCTGCTGCTGCTGCTGCTGCTGCTGCTGCTGCTGCTGCTGCTGCTATTTGTGACTGCCATTATGAAAGCCGGTGTGTTTTCAAGTATGCAGACATGCCTGGGACTTGCGCCATATTCATATGTTGCTGTCTAAGCGAAGAAGCCTGAAAACAGTTCGCGCGCTTAAAATAATACAATTTAGTGTTATGGTTAAGGCTAGGGTTGCGGATAGGGTTGGGGTTAGGGTTAAGCTTAGGGTTAGGGTTAAGCATAGGGTTAGGGTTAGAGTGCTGATGTGTATTTATTTTAATAAATACAACAATCAGCGACAACTTGAAATGACAACTTCTCTCGAGAAAAATAAATGGTCCTGAAAAGGACCTTTGTGGTGAAACCGGTTTGTTTCAGTGCTTTATTTGGATGCTGCCTTGGCCTTTTTTGGCGTCTTGGCCTTCTTTGGCTTGGCTGCCTTAACCTTCTTTGGTGACTTGGTGGCTGCCTTCTTTGGTGTCTTTGCCTTCTTTGGTTTGGCTGCTGCCGCCTTCTTAGGTGTCTTGACCTTCTTTGGCTTGGCGGCCTTCTTTGCAGCGGGCTTCTTTGCTCCAGCGGCCTTTGCTGCAGGCTTCTTGGCGGCGACTTTCTTTTTAGGTGTCTTGACCTTCTTTGGTTTGGCTGCCTTTGGCTTGGCTGCCTTCTTTGCTGCTTTCTTGACCTCGCCGAGCTTGAATGATCCAGAGGCGCCGCTGCCCTTGGCCTGCTTCAGTACTCCAGTCTTGACGCCAGCTTTCAGTGCGAGCTTTAGATGAGCGTTGACTGCTGGGCTGGGGGCGACGTTGTATGTTGCCGCGATGTACTTTAAAATAGCCTGTCGGGACGAGCCTCCCCTCTCCTTAAGACTGCCCACAGCGGCAGCAATCATCTCGCTGTACTTTGGGTGGGTTGCTGCCTTCTTCGGCTTGGCGGCCTTCTTCACTTTCTGCTTTGGTGTAGCCACTACGGCTGCGGGTGCTGCTACGTCTGCCATTATGAATGATCGAAGTCTTGGGTAAGAATGAGGCGAAATCACTCGCTCACAACATTATATAGACACAATGAATTTTAACAGCGCGCGGACCGCATGGAAAGCACCGCGAAGAAAATGATAAATTTCAAGTTAGCTGTAGGTGTGCTTCTTCGTCTATGCAGTTCCAATAAAATATTTCAAATCCATGGATGTAGAATGCCTTTATGTGGGACCATTTTAAAGGCCATAAATTTCTCTAGAGGACCATATAACTTTCGTTTGGGCTAATTAAAGGAGCATTTCGCAGTTGACAGTTTAAAATGATGTTATGGACGAAAGGTTGTGATTTTCATCATGCTGCTAACACTTTTCTTACAGTATCTGTCTTATACGATACTAAATGACGATAAAGTGTATGAAATATCGTTTTAGCATGTGTCTGGAGTATGTTCGATACCTGTGCATGGCAATTAATCACCGTTTTGCAGTCGTTAAGTGGCTAAGCGGACACACGCACAAACACACAAACACAGAAACACACCGGGAATCGCCGCGAATGTTGTGGGTAACCTGCTAACCTGCGAGTCTGTCTGCCTGTATATATGGCAGGAATAAATATGTTTATATGTAATTTATATTTAATCTGATTTAATACTTGTTTTTAATTACTTCAATATATCCAACTTAGGTGATCTTATATTCTCGTTATCTTAGGTAGGTATATGTCTTAGTTATATGATATAAGTTAACAACAATAGTAATAATAGTAACAGTATAACATTATAATATCGCAACGTTGGGTGGGTGGGTGGGCGGGCGGGCGGGCGGGCGGGCGGGCGGGCGGGCGAAGTAGGCATGGTGTCGAGCCGCTGATAATTGATCATTGGCGGATTCGAGCACTGACAAGCCTTATAAAGCCAAGTAGGCATGGTGTCGAGCCGCGGATAGTTGATCACTGGCGGATTCGAGCACTGACAAGCCTTATAAAGCCAAGTAGGCATGGTGTCGAGCCGCGGATAGTTGATCACTGACGGATTCGAGCACTGACAAGCCTTATAAAGCCAAGTAGGCATGGTGTCGAGCCGCGGATAGTTGATCACTGGCGGATTCGAGCACTGACAAGCCTTATAAAGCCAAGTAGGCATGGTGTCGAGCCGCGGATAGTTGATCACTGGCGGATTCGAGCACTGACAAGCCTTATAAAGCCAAGTAGGCATGGTGTCGAGCCGCGGATAGTTGATCACTGACGGATTCGAGCACTGACAAGCCTTATAAAGCCAAGTAGGCATGGTGTCGAGCCGCGGATAGTTGATCACTGGCGGATTCGAGCACTGACAAGCCTTATAAAGCCAAGTAGGCATGGTGTCGAGCCGCGGATAGTTGATCACTGGCGGATGCGAGCACTGACAAGCCTTATAAAGCCAAGTAGGCATGGTGTCGAGCCGCGGATAGTTGATCACTGGCGGATTCGAGCACTGACACGCCTTATAAAGCCAAGTAGGCATGGTGTCGAGCCGCGGATAGTTGATCACTGACGGATTCGAGCACTGACAAGCCTTATAAAGCCAAGTAGGCATGGTGTCGAGCCGCGGATAGTTGATCATTGGCGGATTCGAGCACTGGCAATCTTTATAAAGCCAAGTATAACAATAACAATAACTATAATCTCCGACGCTTCTAATAAAACAAGTGCTAAACAATATTAAAATGTATGTATGTATGTATGTATGTATGTATGTATGTATGTATGTATGTATGTATGTATGTATGTATGTATACAACTAAGTTTTTGTCGGTCGGAGATATTAATGTACACCATGGGATATTCAGTAAAATTGCGACTGTTTCGTGTTTTAGTTTAGTGTGTGCAGGTTTGTTTGTTTGTTTGTTTGTCAGTATTAATTATAAGGTTAAGACAATTTTAGGCGTTTTCTAACGAAAAGAAATGTGTGGCCCTAAAAAGGGCCGTTTTATGTGTATAGACAGTCGACACTGTTTACTTTCCAGCCTTCTGGGTCTTCTTGGGCAGAAGTACAGCCTGGATGTTGGGCAACACACCACCCTGTGCAATGGTGACTCCGGAGAGAAGTTTGTTCAACTCTTCGTCGTTACGGATAGCCAGCTGCAAGTGACGGGGGATGATCCTGGTCTTCTTGTTGTCTCTGGCGGCGTTACCGGCCAACTCCAACACCTCAGCTGCAAGGTACTCCAAAACAGCTGCCAGGTAAACTGGAGCTCCAGCACCAACTCGCTCGGCGTAGTTACCCTTTCGGAGCAGACGGTGGATTCTGCCAACTGGGAACTGCAGACCAGCCCTTGAGGATCGGCTCTTTGCCTTTCCCTTTGTCTTTCCTCCCTTTCCACGTCCAGACATTATGATAGTTCTTGCTAAGGTAAAGTAAGAGAATAACACTTTTTTAACTGTGTGTGTAGTTTCTTATAATAGCAAACGGATTGACCTACTTGAAATATCAATTGCAACACTGACAGCCAATGAAATCCAGCAGCACAATGCAATTTCATACAATTTGACAATTGAGCTAACCAATCACAGACAGGCACTTATGTGTAGTTCGGCAAAATTATATGAAACGTTTGAAAACTGACTATTTCATATTAAATGTATTTAAATTTAACAATAATATTTATAATATTTATATTATTTATTAATAATGACAATAATAACAACAACAACAACAACAACAACAACAACAACAACAACAACAACAACAACAACAACAACAACAACAACAACAACAACAACAACAACAACAACAACAACAACAACAACAACAACAACAACAACAACAACAACAACAACAACAACAACAATTATAATAATAATAATAATAATAATAATAATAACAATAAAATAACATTTGTAGTAAGTATTAGTCGATGTATTAGTCGATATAATAAAAGATTTTAACGAAAAGAGCCGTTTAAAAGAATTGGCCATCATTATACTGTTTTGGGTGGGCGGGCTAGATTACAAATCAATCATAGTATTGCGTGTAAGTGTTTTAATATATCATACCTTTCATCTTGTGGGACATTACTAATTTTTTAAATAGGCTTGAAATATAAATACTTGATGGGATTTAGACAATTTTAAGGCTCTTTTCGAAAGAATTGATGGCCCTTAAAAGGGCCGTTTTGTGTTGTTGTAATACACACTAACAGCTTACTTGCTGCTGGTGTACTTGGTTACAGCCTTGGTACCCTCGCTGACGGCGTGCTTGGCGAGTTCACCGGGCAGGAGTAGACGGACAGCGGTCTGAATCTCTCTACTTGTGATGGTTGATCGCTTGTTGTAGTGCGCCAGTCTTGAAGCCTCAGCAGCGATTCTCTCGAAGATATCGTTGACAAAGCTGTTCATGATAGACATGGCCTTGCTGGACACACCAGTATCGGGGTGCACTTGTTTCAACACCTTGTAGATGTAGATGGAGTAAGATTCCCTCCTCTTCCTCCTTCGTTTCTTATCGGTGGTACGGGCCGTCTTCGCCTTAGTGGCGGCCTTCTTAGATCCTTTGCTTGCAACACCTTTAGCAGCCGGCATGATTAATCAGTCAGTGAATGATACCGGCAAGATACTGCATTTTATTTTATATTACAGCGTCGCTCAGTAGCCCGGATTGACCTACTGGCAATTCACAATTCATTTAAACGTTTCTGATTGGCTGATGAGTTTACATTCAGAAATACTAGTAATAGAAATAGTACTTGTTATTTTTGTCTTGATTTTTTAATAATAATAATAATAATAATAATAATAATAATAATAATAATAATAATAATAATAATAACTTGATAACTTGATAACTTGATAACTTGATAACTTGATAACTTGATATTTTCAAGTCAATATTTCTTAAACCATATCTGCCCTGCCAAAGTACAATTTGCTATGTACAATTTTATATTTGATATTTACAATTTGATATTTACAATTTGATATTTACAATTTACAATTTGCTATGTACAATTTGATATTTACAATTTGATATTTACAATTTACAATTTACAATTTACAATTGTTACACATGTACAATTTGCTATTTACAATTTACAATTTTTACAATTCACAATTCACAATTTACAAATTGCTATTTGCTATTTGCGATTTACACAGTTTGCTAGGTAGGGCCTATATGCTATTTGCGATTTGCAATATGCAAATAGGAAATATGTGCTATTTCCGATTTGCAACAATTTGCAATCAATGTGTGTGCCCTATGTTGCATTCCTTTTATACTTTTTATACCGATAAACAGAGCAAAAACGAATTTAAAAAGTAATACTAAGTCTGTGTATATGGTTAATTATATGAAGTATGTGTTGTTGGATTTTATTCATGTTTTTGAGGTTGTTGACAATTTAAAAGATAATTCTTTCGAGGGATTTTTGTGGCCCTAAAAAGGGCCGTTTTTGTCGTTGAAGCTGTAAAAGCTTAACCGCCGAATCCGTACAGGGTCCTGCCTTGTCTTTTCAGAGCATAGACGACGTCCATTGCTGTGACGGTCTTCCTCTTGGCGTGTTCTGTGTATGTGACGGCATCACGGATGACGTTCTCAAGGAATACCTTCAGGACTCCACGGGTTTCTTCGTAGATGAGACCTGAAATTCTCTTGACACCACCTCGGCGAGCCAAACGGCGGATAGCTGGCTTTGTGATACCCTGGATGTTATCACGAAGAACCTTTCGGTGACGCTTAGCGCCTCCCTTTCCAAGACCTTTTCCTCCTTTACCACGTCCAGACATGTTGAGTGTTGAGATGAAAATGACAAAAACGGGGCAATTGAGTTATTTATTGGCAAATAAGTCGACCTTCACCTTTTTTGGTCTACTGACCTGACATAACCTACTTGTGGTGCCGGCACATATTTTTGAAATATGTTTTGTCAAGGTCGAATTTATCAAATATGTTGGTCAAGGTCGAATTTATCAATATCAATATCAATTTCATAACGGACGCGGACCGGATAGAAAGCACTTTGTTTAAAATAATAGAAAAACATGTTGACAAAGAAAAACATGTTGACAAAGACTGTCTTATAATATCATAACAAACTGCAATCAGACATTATGACAATGAGCATTAATATGTTTTATGGACTACTACTACTTGGATTATTTTTTTACCCCCCAAATACTGTATATGGTGCCATATCTTGTACACAAGCACACAGCGTAACATAATACAATGCTTGCATCTTAAATGAATATGAGGATATGTATATATGTATGTTGCTTGCTTGCTTGCTTGCTGCTGCTGCTGCTGCTGCTGCTGCTGCTGCTCTAGTATTATATCGAGTGGGTTTTCTGGTATCTGGGCATATATGATTTATATAAGTGGATGGGTTGTTATTTTGACTGTTTACGATTAATTATATACATTCAACTTTATGACAAATACATAGTAATTAAATGACAACTTTTTGTGTTATTTCTTTCTAGAGATATGTGTGGCCCTAAAAAGGGCCGTTTAATGTTTTCTACTGAAAACTGCTTAAGCTCGCTCACCACGGATACGGCGGGCCAACTGGATGTCCTTTGGCATGATGGTGACACGCTTGGCGTGGATAGCGCACAAGTTGGTGTCCTCGAAAAGACCAACCAAGTAAGCTTCACTAGCCTCCTGAAGAGCCATAACGGCAGAGCTCTGGAAGCGGAGATCAGTCTTGAAGTCCTGTGCGATTTCACGTACTAGACGCTGGAAGGGCAGTTTCCTGATGAGCAGTTCAGTGCTCTTCTGGTACCTTCTGATTTCACGGAGAGCGACGGTTCCGGGCCTGTATCTGTGGGGTTTCTTTACTCCGCCGGTAGCCGGTGCACTCTTGCGAGCTGCCTTGGTGGCCAGCTGTTTCCTTGGGGCCTTGCCACCAGTTGACTTTCTTGCTGTCTGCTTAGTTCTTGCCATTTTGAACGAGAATGATGTTAAGCAAGTGTCTTTCTGCAGGTTTTATTGAAAAATTTGGCGAAAAGTGAGCTCCTGCAATGCGATTGGCTGTGATGAAATTCATCGAGCTTGGACACCGAAAACGGATTGAAATTGAACCAATGAAAACCAGCGTCTCAGTGGCGTTGAGCCAATCAGAATAAGCTTGTCTAGAGCAGTTCGGTTTATTTTTTTCCATACTGTTTTTAGATGTTTTTCTGCCTGCTTAATTTATTAATTTTGATGGGTGTTTTGTCAGTTATTTTTTTTATTCAATATACCACTGAAACTTTGAAACATGTATGTAATGTGATGTAATCTGATGTGATGCGAACATACTGTGTTGTGTTATGTTATGTTATGTTATGTTATGTTATGTTATGTTTTGTGAGTGGTGCTATACTGTACATATGTATTACTTGTGGATGTTGTTGTTGCTGCTGCTGCTGCTGCTGCTGCTGCTGCTGCTGCTGCTGCTGCTGCTGCTGCTGCTGCTATTTGTGACTGCCATTATGAAAGCCGGTGTGTTTTCAAGTATGCAGACATGCCTGGGACTTGCGCCATATTCATATGTTGCTGTCTAAGCGAAGAAGCCTGAAAACAGTTCGCGCGCTTAAAATAATACAATTTAGTGTTATGGTTAAGGCTAGGGTTGCGGATAGGGTTGGGGTTAGGGTTAAGCTTAGGGTTAGGGTTAAGCATAGGGTTAGGGTTAGAGTGCTGATGTGTATTTATTTTAATAAATACAACAATCAGCGACAACTTGAAATGACAACTTCTCTCGAGAAAAATAAATGGTCCTGAAAAGGACCTTTGTGGTGAAACCGGTTTGTTTCAGTGCTTTATTTGGATGCTGCCTTGGCCTTTTTTGGCGTCTTGGCCTTCTTTGGCTTGGCTGCCTTAACCTTCTTTGGTGACTTGGTGGCTGCCTTCTTTGGTGTCTTTGCCTTCTTTGGTTTGGCTGCTGCCGCCTTCTTAGGTGTCTTGACCTTCTTTGGCTTGGCGGCCTTCTTTGCAGCGGGCTTCTTTGCTCCAGCGGCCTTTGCTGCAGGCTTCTTGGCGGCGACTTTCTTTTTAGGTGTCTTGACCTTCTTTGGTTTGGCTGCCTTTGGCTTGGCTGCCTTCTTTGCTGCTTTCTTGACCTCGCCGAGCTTGAATGATCCAGAGGCGCCGCTGCCCTTGGCCTGCTTCAGTACTCCAGTCTTGACGCCAGCTTTCAGTGCGAGCTTTAGATGAGCGTTGACTGCTGGGCTGGGGGCGACGTTGTATGTTGCCGCGATGTACTTTAAAATAGCCTGTCGGGACGAGCCTCCCCTCTCCTTAAGACTGCCCACAGCGGCAGCAATCATCTCGCTGTACTTTGGGTGGGTTGCTGCCTTCTTCGGCTTGGCGGCCTTCTTCACTTTCTGCTTTGGTGTAGCCACTACGGCTGCGGGTGCTGCTACGTCTGCCATTATGAATGATCGAAGTCTTGGGTAAGAATGAGGCGAAATCACTCGCTCACAACATTATATAGACACAATGAATTTTAACAGCGCGCGGACCGCATGGAAAGCACCGCGAAGAAAATGATAAATTTCAAGTTAGCTGTAGGTGTGCTTCTTCGTCTATGCAGTTCCAATAAAATATTTCAAATCCATGGATGTAGAATGCCTTTATGTGGGACCATTTTAAAGGCCATAAATTTCTCTAGAGGACCATATAACTTTCGTTTGGGCTAATTAAAGGAGCATTTCGCAGTTGACAGTTTAAAATGATGTTATGGACGAAAGGTTGTGATTTTCATCATGCTGCTAACACTTTTCTTACAGTATCTGTCTTATACGATACTAAATGACGATAAAGTGTATGAAATATCGTTTTAGCATGTGTCTGGAGTATGTTCGATACCTGTGCATGGCAATTAATCACCGTTTTGCAGTCGTTAAGTGGCTAAGCGGACACACGCACAAACACACAAACACAGAAACACACCGGGAATCGCCGCGAATGTTGTGGGTAACCTGCTAACCTGCGAGTCTGTCTGCCTGTATATATGGCAGGAATAAATATGTTTATATGTAATTTATATTTAATCTGATTTAATACTTGTTTTTAATTACTTCAATATATCCAACTTAGGTGATCTTATATTCTCGTTATCTTAGGTAGGTATATGTCTTAGTTATATGATATAAGTTAACAACAATAGTAATAATAGTAACAGTATAACATTATAATATCGCAACGTTGGGTGGGTGGGTGGGCGGGCGGGCGGGCGGGCGGGCGGGCGGGCGGGCGAAGTAGGCATGGTGTCGAGCCGCTGATAATTGATCATTGGCGGATTCGAGCACTGACAAGCCTTATAAAGCCAAGTAGGCATGGTGTCGAGCCGCGGATAGTTGATCACTGGCGGATTCGAGCACTGACAAGCCTTATAAAGCCAAGTAGGCATGGTGTCGAGCCGCGGATAGTTGATCACTGACGGATTCGAGCACTGACAAGCCTTATAAAGCCAAGTAGGCATGGTGTCGAGCCGCGGATAGTTGATCACTGGCGGATTCGAGCACTGACAAGCCTTATAAAGCCAAGTAGGCATGGTGTCGAGCCGCGGATAGTTGATCACTGGCGGATTCGAGCACTGACAAGCCTTATAAAGCCAAGTAGGCATGGTGTCGAGCCGCGGATAGTTGATCACTGACGGATTCGAGCACTGACAAGCCTTATAAAGCCAAGTAGGCATGGTGTCGAGCCGCGGATAGTTGATCACTGGCGGATTCGAGCACTGACAAGCCTTATAAAGCCAAGTAGGCATGGTGTCGAGCCGCGGATAGTTGATCACTGGCGGATGCGAGCACTGACAAGCCTTATAAAGCCAAGTAGGCATGGTGTCGAGCCGCGGATAGTTGATCACTGGCGGATTCGAGCACTGACACGCCTTATAAAGCCAAGTAGGCATGGTGTCGAGCCGCGGATAGTTGATCACTGACGGATTCGAGCACTGACAAGCCTTATAAAGCCAAGTAGGCATGGTGTCGAGCCGCGGATAGTTGATCATTGGCGGATTCGAGCACTGGCAATCTTTATAAAGCCAAGTATAACAATAACAATAACTATAATCTCCGACGCTTCTAATAAAACAAGTGCTAAACAATATTAAAATGTATGTATGTATGTATGTATGTATGTATGTATGTATGTATGTATGTATGTATGTATGTATGTATGTATACAACTAAGTTTTTGTCGGTCGGAGATATTAATGTACACCATGGGATATTCAGTAAAATTGCGACTGTTTCGTGTTTTAGTTTAGTGTGTGCAGGTTTGTTTGTTTGTTTGTTTGTCAGTATTAATTATAAGGTTAAGACAATTTTAGGCGTTTTCTAACGAAAAGAAATGTGTGGCCCTAAAAAGGGCCGTTTTATGTGTATAGACAGTCGACACTGTTTACTTTCCAGCCTTCTGGGTCTTCTTGGGCAGAAGTACAGCCTGGATGTTGGGCAACACACCACCCTGTGCAATGGTGACTCCGGAGAGAAGTTTGTTCAACTCTTCGTCGTTACGGATAGCCAGCTGCAAGTGACGGGGGATGATCCTGGTCTTCTTGTTGTCTCTGGCGGCGTTACCGGCCAACTCCAACACCTCAGCTGCAAGGTACTCCAAAACAGCTGCCAGGTAAACTGGAGCTCCAGCACCAACTCGCTCGGCGTAGTTACCCTTTCGGAGCAGACGGTGGATTCTGCCAACTGGGAACTGCAGACCAGCCCTTGAGGATCGGCTCTTTGCCTTTCCCTTTGTCTTTCCTCCCTTTCCACGTCCAGACATTATGATAGTTCTTGCTAAGGTAAAGTAAGAGAATAACACTTTTTTAACTGTGTGTGTAGTTTCTTATAATAGCAAACGGATTGACCTACTTGAAATATCAATTGCAACACTGACAGCCAATGAAATCCAGCAGCACAATGCAATTTCATACAATTTGACAATTGAGCTAACCAATCACAGACAGGCACTTATGTGTAGTTCGGCAAAATTATATGAAACGTTTGAAAACTGACTATTTCATATTAAATGTATTTAAATTTAACAATAATATTTATAATATTTATATTATTTATTAATAATGACAATAATAACAACAACAACAACAACAACAACAACAACAACAACAACAACAACAACAACAACAACAACAACAACAACAACAACAACAACAACAACAACAACAACAACAACAACAACAACAACAACAACAACAACAACAACAACAACAACAACAACAATTATAATAATAATAATAATAATAATAATAATAACAATAAAATAACATTTGTAGTAAGTATTAGTCGATGTATTAGTCGATATAATAAAAGATTTTAACGAAAAGAGCCGTTTAAAAGAATTGGCCATCATTATACTGTTTTGGGTGGGCGGGCTAGATTACAAATCAATCATAGTATTGCGTGTAAGTGTTTTAATATATCATACCTTTCATCTTGTGGGACATTACTAATTTTTTAAATAGGCTTGAAATATAAATACTTGATGGGATTTAGACAATTTTAAGGCTCTTTTCGAAAGAATTGATGGCCCTTAAAAGGGCCGTTTTGTGTTGTTGTAATACACACTAACAGCTTACTTGCTGCTGGTGTACTTGGTTACAGCCTTGGTACCCTCGCTGACGGCGTGCTTGGCGAGTTCACCGGGCAGGAGTAGACGGACAGCGGTCTGAATCTCTCTACTTGTGATGGTTGATCGCTTGTTGTAGTGCGCCAGTCTTGAAGCCTCAGCAGCGATTCTCTCGAAGATATCGTTGACAAAGCTGTTCATGATAGACATGGCCTTGCTGGACACACCAGTATCGGGGTGCACTTGTTTCAACACCTTGTAGATGTAGATGGAGTAAGATTCCCTCCTCTTCCTCCTTCGTTTCTTATCGGTGGTACGGGCCGTCTTCGCCTTAGTGGCGGCCTTCTTAGATCCTTTGCTTGCAACACCTTTAGCAGCCGGCATGATTAATCAGTCAGTGAATGATACCGGCAAGATACTGCATTTTATTTTATATTACAGCGTCGCTCAGTAGCCCGGATTGACCTACTGGCAATTCACAATTCATTTAAACGTTTCTGATTGGCTGATGAGTTTACATTCAGAAATACTAGTAATAGAAATAGTACTTGTTATTTTTGTCTTGATTTTTTAATAATAATAATAATAATAATAATAATAATAATAATAATAATAATAATAATAATAATAACTTGATAACTTGATAACTTGATAACTTGATAACTTGATAACTTGATATTTTCAAGTCAATATTTCTTAAACCATATCTGCCCTGCCAAAGTACAATTTGCTATGTACAATTTTATATTTGATATTTACAATTTGATATTTACAATTTGATATTTACAATTTACAATTTGCTATGTACAATTTGATATTTACAATTTGATATTTACAATTTACAATTTACAATTTACAATTGTTACACATGTACAATTTGCTATTTACAATTTACAATTTTTACAATTCACAATTCACAATTTACAAATTGCTATTTGCTATTTGCGATTTACACAGTTTGCTAGGTAGGGCCTATATGCTATTTGCGATTTGCAATATGCAAATAGGAAATATGTGCTATTTCCGATTTGCAACAATTTGCAATCAATGTGTGTGCCCTATGTTGCATTCCTTTTATACTTTTTATACCGATAAACAGAGCAAAAACGAATTTAAAAAGTAATACTAAGTCTGTGTATATGGTTAATTATATGAAGTATGTGTTGTTGGATTTTATTCATGTTTTTGAGGTTGTTGACAATTTAAAAGATAATTCTTTCGAGGGATTTTTGTGGCCCTAAAAAGGGCCGTTTTTGTCGTTGAAGCTGTAAAAGCTTAACCGCCGAATCCGTACAGGGTCCTGCCTTGTCTTTTCAGAGCATAGACGACGTCCATTGCTGTGACGGTCTTCCTCTTGGCGTGTTCTGTGTATGTGACGGCATCACGGATGACGTTCTCAAGGAATACCTTCAGGACTCCACGGGTTTCTTCGTAGATGAGACCTGAAATTCTCTTGACACCACCTCGGCGAGCCAAACGGCGGATAGCTGGCTTTGTGATACCCTGGATGTTATCACGAAGAACCTTTCGGTGACGCTTAGCGCCTCCCTTTCCAAGACCTTTTCCTCCTTTACCACGTCCAGACATGTTGAGTGTTGAGATGAAAATGACAAAAACGGGGCAATTGAGTTATTTATTGGCAAATAAGTCGACCTTCACCTTTTTTGGTCTACTGACCTGACATAACCTACTTGTGGTGCCGGCACATATTTTTGAAATATGTTTTGTCAAGGTCGAATTTATCAAATATGTTGGTCAAGGTCGAATTTATCAATATCAATATCAATTTCATAACGGACGCGGACCGGATAGAAAGCACTTTGTTTAAAATAATAGAAAAACATGTTGACAAAGAAAAACATGTTGACAAAGACTGTCTTATAATATCATAACAAACTGCAATCAGACATTATGACAATGAGCATTAATATGTTTTATGGACTACTACTACTTGGATTATTTTTTTACCCCCCAAATACTGTATATGGTGCCATATCTTGTACACAAGCACACAGCGTAACATAATACAATGCTTGCATCTTAAATGAATATGAGGATATGTATATATGTATGTTGCTTGCTTGCTTGCTTGCTGCTGCTGCTGCTGCTGCTGCTGCTGCTGCTCTAGTATTATATCGAGTGGGTTTTCTGGTATCTGGGCATATATGATTTATATAAGTGGATGGGTTGTTATTTTGACTGTTTACGATTAATTATATACATTCAACTTTATGACAAATACATAGTAATTAAATGACAACTTTTTGTGTTATTTCTTTCTAGAGATATGTGTGGCCCTAAAAAGGGCCGTTTAATGTTTTCTACTGAAAACTGCTTAAGCTCGCTCACCACGGATACGGCGGGCCAACTGGATGTCCTTTGGCATGATGGTGACACGCTTGGCGTGGATAGCGCACAAGTTGGTGTCCTCGAAAAGACCAACCAAGTAAGCTTCACTAGCCTCCTGAAGAGCCATAACGGCAGAGCTCTGGAAGCGGAGATCAGTCTTGAAGTCCTGTGCGATTTCACGTACTAGACGCTGGAAGGGCAGTTTCCTGATGAGCAGTTCAGTGCTCTTCTGGTACCTTCTGATTTCACGGAGAGCGACGGTTCCGGGCCTGTATCTGTGGGGTTTCTTTACTCCGCCGGTAGCCGGTGCACTCTTGCGAGCTGCCTTGGTGGCCAGCTGTTTCCTTGGGGCCTTGCCACCAGTTGACTTTCTTGCTGTCTGCTTAGTTCTTGCCATTTTGAACGAGAATGATGTTAAGCAAGTGTCTTTCTGCAGGTTTTATTGAAAAATTTGGCGAAAAGTGAGCTCCTGCAATGCGATTGGCTGTGATGAAATTCATCGAGCTTGGACACCGAAAACGGATTGAAATTGAACCAATGAAAACCAGCGTCTCAGTGGCGTTGAGCCAATCAGAATAAGCTTGTCTAGAGCAGTTCGGTTTATTTTTTTCCATACTGTTTTTAGATGTTTTTCTGCCTGCTTAATTTATTAATTTTGATGGGTGTTTTGTCAGTTATTTTTTTTATTCAATATACCACTGAAACTTTGAAACATGTATGTAATGTGATGTAATCTGATGTGATGCGAACATACTGTGTTGTGTTATGTTATGTTATGTTATGTTATGTTATGTTATGTTTTGTGAGTGGTGCTATACTGTACATATGTATTACTTGTGGATGTTGTTGTTGCTGCTGCTGCTGCTGCTGCTGCTGCTGCTGCTGCTGCTGCTGCTGCTGCTGCTGCTATTTGTGACTGCCATTATGAAAGCCGGTGTGTTTTCAAGTATGCAGACATGCCTGGGACTTGCGCCATATTCATATGTTGCTGTCTAAGCGAAGAAGCCTGAAAACAGTTCGCGCGCTTAAAATAATACAATTTAGTGTTATGGTTAAGGCTAGGGTTGCGGATAGGGTTGGGGTTAGGGTTAAGCTTAGGGTTAGGGTTAAGCATAGGGTTAGGGTTAGAGTGCTGATGTGTATTTATTTTAATAAATACAACAATCAGCGACAACTTGAAATGACAACTTCTCTCGAGAAAAATAAATGGTCCTGAAAAGGACCTTTGTGGTGAAACCGGTTTGTTTCAGTGCTTTATTTGGATGCTGCCTTGGCCTTTTTTGGCGTCTTGGCCTTCTTTGGCTTGGCTGCCTTAACCTTCTTTGGTGACTTGGTGGCTGCCTTCTTTGGTGTCTTTGCCTTCTTTGGTTTGGCTGCTGCCGCCTTCTTAGGTGTCTTGACCTTCTTTGGCTTGGCGGCCTTCTTTGCAGCGGGCTTCTTTGCTCCAGCGGCCTTTGCTGCAGGCTTCTTGGCGGCGACTTTCTTTTTAGGTGTCTTGACCTTCTTTGGTTTGGCTGCCTTTGGCTTGGCTGCCTTCTTTGCTGCTTTCTTGACCTCGCCGAGCTTGAATGATCCAGAGGCGCCGCTGCCCTTGGCCTGCTTCAGTACTCCAGTCTTGACGCCAGCTTTCAGTGCGAGCTTTAGATGAGCGTTGACTGCTGGGCTGGGGGCGACGTTGTATGTTGCCGCGATGTACTTTAAAATAGCCTGTCGGGACGAGCCTCCCCTCTCCTTAAGACTGCCCACAGCGGCAGCAATCATCTCGCTGTACTTTGGGTGGGTTGCTGCCTTCTTCGGCTTGGCGGCCTTCTTCACTTTCTGCTTTGGTGTAGCCACTACGGCTGCGGGTGCTGCTACGTCTGCCATTATGAATGATCGAAGTCTTGGGTAAGAATGAGGCGAAATCACTCGCTCACAACATTATATAGACACAATGAATTTTAACAGCGCGCGGACCGCATGGAAAGCACCGCGAAGAAAATGATAAATTTCAAGTTAGCTGTAGGTGTGCTTCTTCGTCTATGCAGTTCCAATAAAATATTTCAAATCCATGGATGTAGAATGCCTTTATGTGGGACCATTTTAAAGGCCATAAATTTCTCTAGAGGACCATATAACTTTCGTTTGGGCTAATTAAAGGAGCATTTCGCAGTTGACAGTTTAAAATGATGTTATGGACGAAAGGTTGTGATTTTCATCATGCTGCTAACACTTTTCTTACAGTATCTGTCTTATACGATACTAAATGACGATAAAGTGTATGAAATATCGTTTTAGCATGTGTCTGGAGTATGTTCGATACCTGTGCATGGCAATTAATCACCGTTTTGCAGTCGTTAAGTGGCTAAGCGGACACACGCACAAACACACAAACACAGAAACACACCGGGAATCGCCGCGAATGTTGTGGGTAACCTGCTAACCTGCGAGTCTGTCTGCCTGTATATATGGCAGGAATAAATATGTTTATATGTAATTTATATTTAATCTGATTTAATACTTGTTTTTAATTACTTCAATATATCCAACTTAGGTGATCTTATATTCTCGTTATCTTAGGTAGGTATATGTCTTAGTTATATGATATAAGTTAACAACAATAGTAATAATAGTAACAGTATAACATTATAATATCGCAACGTTGGGTGGGTGGGTGGGCGGGCGGGCGGGCGGGCGGGCGGGCGGGCGGGCGAAGTAGGCATGGTGTCGAGCCGCTGATAATTGATCATTGGCGGATTCGAGCACTGACAAGCCTTATAAAGCCAAGTAGGCATGGTGTCGAGCCGCGGATAGTTGATCACTGGCGGATTCGAGCACTGACAAGCCTTATAAAGCCAAGTAGGCATGGTGTCGAGCCGCGGATAGTTGATCACTGACGGATTCGAGCACTGACAAGCCTTATAAAGCCAAGTAGGCATGGTGTCGAGCCGCGGATAGTTGATCACTGGCGGATTCGAGCACTGACAAGCCTTATAAAGCCAAGTAGGCATGGTGTCGAGCCGCGGATAGTTGATCACTGGCGGATTCGAGCACTGACAAGCCTTATAAAGCCAAGTAGGCATGGTGTCGAGCCGCGGATAGTTGATCACTGACGGATTCGAGCACTGACAAGCCTTATAAAGCCAAGTAGGCATGGTGTCGAGCCGCGGATAGTTGATCACTGGCGGATTCGAGCACTGACAAGCCTTATAAAGCCAAGTAGGCATGGTGTCGAGCCGCGGATAGTTGATCACTGGCGGATGCGAGCACTGACAAGCCTTATAAAGCCAAGTAGGCATGGTGTCGAGCCGCGGATAGTTGATCACTGGCGGATTCGAGCACTGACACGCCTTATAAAGCCAAGTAGGCATGGTGTCGAGCCGCGGATAGTTGATCACTGACGGATTCGAGCACTGACAAGCCTTATAAAGCCAAGTAGGCATGGTGTCGAGCCGCGGATAGTTGATCATTGGCGGATTCGAGCACTGGCAATCTTTATAAAGCCAAGTATAACAATAACAATAATAATCTCCGACGCTTCTAATAAAACAAGTGCTAAACAATATTAAAATGTATGTATGTATGTATGTATGTATGTATGTATGTATGTATGTATGTATGTATGTATGTATGTATGTATACAACTAAGTTTTTGTCGGTCGGAGATATTAATGTACACCATGGGATATTCAGTAAAATTGCGACTGTTTCGTGTTTTAGTTTAGTGTGTGCAGGTTTGTTTGTTTGTTTGTTTGTCAGTATTAATTATAAGGTTAAGACAATTTTAGGCGTTTTCTAACGAAAAGAAATGTGTGGCCCTAAAAAGGGCCGTTTTATGTGTATAGACAGTCGACACTGTTTACTTTCCAGCCTTCTGGGTCTTCTTGGGCAGAAGTACAGCCTGGATGTTGGGCAACACACCACCCTGTGCAATGGTGACTCCGGAGAGAAGTTTGTTCAACTCTTCGTCGTTACGGATAGCCAGCTGCAAGTGACGGGGGATGATCCTGGTCTTCTTGTTGTCTCTGGCGGCGTTACCGGCCAACTCCAACACCTCAGCTGCAAGGTACTCCAAAACAGCTGCCAGGTAAACTGGAGCTCCAGCACCAACTCGCTCGGCGTAGTTACCCTTTCGGAGCAGACGGTGGATTCTGCCAACTGGGAACTGCAGACCAGCCCTTGAGGATCGGCTCTTTGCCTTTCCCTTTGTCTTTCCTCCCTTTCCACGTCCAGACATTATGATAGTTCTTGCTAAGGTAAAGTAAGAGAATAACACTTTTTTAACTGTGTGTGTAGTTTCTTATAATAGCAAACGGATTGACCTACTTGAAATATCAATTGCAACACTGACAGCCAATGAAATCCAGCAGCACAATGCAATTTCATACAATTTGACAATTGAGCTAACCAATCACAGACAGGCACTTATGTGTAGTTCGGCAAAATTATATGAAACGTTTGAAAACTGACTATTTCATATTAAATGTATTTAAATTTAACAATAATATTTATAATATTTATATTATTTATTAATAATGACAATAATAACAACAACAACAACAACAACAACAACAACAACAACAACAACAACAACAACAACAACAACAACAACAACAACAACAACAACAACAACAACAACAACAACAACAACAACAACAACAACAACAACAACAACAACAACAACAACAACAACAATTATAATAATAATAATAATAATAATAATAATAACAATAAAATAACATTTGTAGTAAGTATTAGTCGATGTATTAGTCGATATAATAAAAGATTTTAACGAAAAGAGCCGTTTAAAAGAATTGGCCATCATTATACTGTTTTGGGTGGGCGGGCTAGATTACAAATCAATCATAGTATTGCGTGTAAGTGTTTTAATATATCATACCTTTCATCTTGTGGGACATTACTAATTTTTTAAATAGGCTTGAAATATAAATACTTGATGGGATTTAGACAATTTTAAGGCTCTTTTCGAAAGAATTGATGGCCCTTAAAAGGGCCGTTTTGTGTTGTTGTAATACACACTAACAGCTTACTTGCTGCTGGTGTACTTGGTTACAGCCTTGGTACCCTCGCTGACGGCGTGCTTGGCGAGTTCACCGGGCAGGAGTAGACGGACAGCGGTCTGAATCTCTCTACTTGTGATGGTTGATCGCTTGTTGTAGTGCGCCAGTCTTGAAGCCTCAGCAGCGATTCTCTCGAAGATATCGTTGACAAAGCTGTTCATGATAGACATGGCCTTGCTGGACACACCAGTATCGGGGTGCACTTGTTTCAACACCTTGTAGATGTAGATGGAGTAAGATTCCCTCCTCTTCCTCCTTCGTTTCTTATCGGTGGTACGGGCCGTCTTCGCCTTAGTGGCGGCCTTCTTAGATCCTTTGCTTGCAACACCTTTAGCAGCCGGCATGATTAATCAGTCAGTGAATGATACCGGCAAGATACTGCATTTTATTTTATATTACAGCGTCGCTCAGTAGCCCGGATTGACCTACTGGCAATTCACAATTCATTTAAACGTTTCTGATTGGCTGATGAGTTTACATTCAGAAATACTAGTAATAGAAATAGTACTTGTTATTTTTGTCTTGATTTTTTAATAATAATAATAATAATAATAATAATAATAATAATAATAATAATAATAATAATAATAACTTGATAACTTGATAACTTGATAACTTGATAACTTGATAACTTGATATTTTCAAGTCAATATTTCTTAAACCATATCTGCCCTGCCAAAGTACAATTTGCTATGTACAATTTTATATTTGATATTTACAATTTGATATTTACAATTTGATATTTACAATTTACAATTTGCTATGTACAATTTGATATTTACAATTTGATATTTACAATTTACAATTTACAATTTACAATTGTTACACATGTACAATTTGCTATTTACAATTTACAATTTTTACAATTCACAATTCACAATTTACAAATTGCTATTTGCTATTTGCGATTTACACAGTTTGCTAGGTAGGGCCTATATGCTATTTGCGATTTGCAATATGCAAATAGGAAATATGTGCTATTTCCGATTTGCAACAATTTGCAATCAATGTGTGTGCCCTATGTTGCATTCCTTTTATACTTTTTATACCGATAAACAGAGCAAAAACGAATTTAAAAAGTAATACTAAGTCTGTGTATATGGTTAATTATATGAAGTATGTGTTGTTGGATTTTATTCATGTTTTTGAGGTTGTTGACAATTTAAAAGATAATTCTTTCGAGGGATTTTTGTGGCCCTAAAAAGGGCCGTTTTTGTCGTTGAAGCTGTAAAAGCTTAACCGCCGAATCCGTACAGGGTCCTGCCTTGTCTTTTCAGAGCATAGACGACGTCCATTGCTGTGACGGTCTTCCTCTTGGCGTGTTCTGTGTATGTGACGGCATCACGGATGACGTTCTCAAGGAATACCTTCAGGACTCCACGGGTTTCTTCGTAGATGAGACCTGAAATTCTCTTGACACCACCTCGGCGAGCCAAACGGCGGATAGCTGGCTTTGTGATACCCTGGATGTTATCACGAAGAACCTTTCGGTGACGCTTAGCGCCTCCCTTTCCAAGACCTTTTCCTCCTTTACCACGTCCAGACATGTTGAGTGTTGAGATGAAAATGACAAAAACGGGGCAATTGAGTTATTTATTGGCAAATAAGTCGACCTTCACCTTTTTTGGTCTACTGACCTGACATAACCTACTTGTGGTGCCGGCACATATTTTTGAAATATGTTTTGTCAAGGTCGAATTTATCAAATATGTTGGTCAAGGTCGAATTTATCAATATCAATATCAATTTCATAACGGACGCGGACCGGATAGAAAGCACTTTGTTTAAAATAATAGAAAAACATGTTGACAAAGAAAAACATGTTGACAAAGACTGTCTTATAATATCATAACAAACTGCAATCAGACATTATGACAATGAGCATTAATATGTTTTATGGACTACTACTACTTGGATTATTTTTTTACCCCCCAAATACTGTATATGGTGCCATATCTTGTACACAAGCACACAGCGTAACATAATACAATGCTTGCATCTTAAATGAATATGAGGATATGTATATATGTATGTTGCTTGCTTGCTTGCTTGCTGCTGCTGCTGCTGCTGCTGCTGCTGCTGCTCTAGTATTATATCGAGTGGGTTTTCTGGTATCTGGGCATATATGATTTATATAAGTGGATGGGTTGTTATTTTGACTGTTTACGATTAATTATATACATTCAACTTTATGACAAATACATAGTAATTAAATGACAACTTTTTGTGTTATTTCTTTCTAGAGATATGTGTGGCCCTAAAAAGGGCCGTTTAATGTTTTCTACTGAAAACTGCTTAAGCTCGCTCACCACGGATACGGCGGGCCAACTGGATGTCCTTTGGCATGATGGTGACACGCTTGGCGTGGATAGCGCACAAGTTGGTGTCCTCGAAAAGACCAACCAAGTAAGCTTCACTAGCCTCCTGAAGAGCCATAACGGCAGAGCTCTGGAAGCGGAGATCAGTCTTGAAGTCCTGTGCGATTTCACGTACTAGACGCTGGAAGGGCAGTTTCCTGATGAGCAGTTCAGTGCTCTTCTGGTACCTTCTGATTTCACGGAGAGCGACGGTTCCGGGCCTGTATCTGTGGGGTTTCTTTACTCCGCCGGTAGCCGGTGCACTCTTGCGAGCTGCCTTGGTGGCCAGCTGTTTCCTTGGGGCCTTGCCACCAGTTGACTTTCTTGCTGTCTGCTTAGTTCTTGCCATTTTGAACGAGAATGATGTTAAGCAAGTGTCTTTCTGCAGGTTTTATTGAAAAATTTGGCGAAAAGTGAGCTCCTGCAATGCGATTGGCTGTGATGAAATTCATCGAGCTTGGACACCGAAAACGGATTGAAATTGAACCAATGAAAACCAGCGTCTCAGTGGCGTTGAGCCAATCAGAATAAGCTTGTCTAGAGCAGTTCGGTTTATTTTTTTCCATACTGTTTTTAGATGTTTTTCTGCCTGCTTAATTTATTAATTTTGATGGGTGTTTTGTCAGTTATTTTTTTTATTCAATATACCACTGAAACTTTGAAACATGTATGTAATGTGATGTAATCTGATGTGATGCGAACATACTGTGTTGTGTTATGTTATGTTATGTTATGTTATGTTATGTTATGTTTTGTGAGTGGTGCTATACTGTACATATGTATTACTTGTGGATGTTGTTGTTGCTGCTGCTGCTGCTGCTGCTGCTGCTGCTGCTGCTGCTGCTGCTGCTGCTGCTGCTGCTATTTGTGACTGCCATTATGAAAGCCGGTGTGTTTTCAAGTATGCAGACATGCCTGGGACTTGCGCCATATTCATATGTTGCTGTCTAAGCGAAGAAGCCTGAAAACAGTTCGCGCGCTTAAAATAATACAATTTAGTGTTATGGTTAAGGCTAGGGTTGCGGATAGGGTTGGGGTTAGGGTTAAGCTTAGGGTTAGGGTTAAGCATAGGGTTAGGGTTAGAGTGCTGATGTGTATTTATTTTAATAAATACAACAATCAGCGACAACTTGAAATGACAACTTCTCTCGAGAAAAATAAATGGTCCTGAAAAGGACCTTTGTGGTGAAACCGGTTTGTTTCAGTGCTTTATTTGGATGCTGCCTTGGCCTTTTTTGGCGTCTTGGCCTTCTTTGGCTTGGCTGCCTTAACCTTCTTTGGTGACTTGGTGGCTGCCTTCTTTGGTGTCTTTGCCTTCTTTGGTTTGGCTGCTGCCGCCTTCTTAGGTGTCTTGACCTTCTTTGGCTTGGCGGCCTTCTTTGCAGCGGGCTTCTTTGCTCCAGCGGCCTTTGCTGCAGGCTTCTTGGCGGCGACTTTCTTTTTAGGTGTCTTGACCTTCTTTGGTTTGGCTGCCTTTGGCTTGGCTGCCTTCTTTGCTGCTTTCTTGACCTCGCCGAGCTTGAATGATCCAGAGGCGCCGCTGCCCTTGGCCTGCTTCAGTACTCCAGTCTTGACGCCAGCTTTCAGTGCGAGCTTTAGATGAGCGTTGACTGCTGGGCTGGGGGCGACGTTGTATGTTGCCGCGATGTACTTTAAAATAGCCTGTCGGGACGAGCCTCCCCTCTCCTTAAGACTGCCCACAGCGGCAGCAATCATCTCGCTGTACTTTGGGTGGGTTGCTGCCTTCTTCGGCTTGGCGGCCTTCTTCACTTTCTGCTTTGGTGTAGCCACTACGGCTGCGGGTGCTGCTACGTCTGCCATTATGAATGATCGAAGTCTTGGGTAAGAATGAGGCGAAATCACTCGCTCACAACATTATATAGACACAATGAATTTTAACAGCGCGCGGACCGCATGGAAAGCACCGCGAAGAAAATGATAAATTTCAAGTTAGCTGTAGGTGTGCTTCTTCGTCTATGCAGTTCCAATAAAATATTTCAAATCCATGGATGTAGAATGCCTTTATGTGGGACCATTTTAAAGGCCATAAATTTCTCTAGAGGACCATATAACTTTCGTTTGGGCTAATTAAAGGAGCATTTCGCAGTTGACAGTTTAAAATGATGTTATGGACGAAAGGTTGTGATTTTCATCATGCTGCTAACACTTTTCTTACAGTATCTGTCTTATACGATACTAAATGACGATAAAGTGTATGAAATATCGTTTTAGCATGTGTCTGGAGTATGTTCGATACCTGTGCATGGCAATTAATCACCGTTTTGCAGTCGTTAAGTGGCTAAGCGGACACACGCACAAACACACAAACACAGAAACACACCGGGAATCGCCGCGAATGTTGTGGGTAACCTGCTAACCTGCGAGTCTGTCTGCCTGTATATATGGCAGGAATAAATATGTTTATATGTAATTTATATTTAATCTGATTTAATACTTGTTTTTAATTACTTCAATATATCCAACTTAGGTGATCTTATATTCTCGTTATCTTAGGTAGGTATATGTCTTAGTTATATGATATAAGTTAACAACAATAGTAATAATAGTAACAGTATAACATTATAATATCGCAACGTTGGGTGGGTGGGTGGGCGGGCGGGCGGGCGGGCGGGCGGGCGGGCGGGCGAAGTAGGCATGGTGTCGAGCCGCTGATAATTGATCATTGGCGGATTCGAGCACTGACAAGCCTTATAAAGCCAAGTAGGCATGGTGTCGAGCCGCGGATAGTTGATCACTGGCGGATTCGAGCACTGACAAGCCTTATAAAGCCAAGTAGGCATGGTGTCGAGCCGCGGATAGTTGATCACTGACGGATTCGAGCACTGACAAGCCTTATAAAGCCAAGTAGGCATGGTGTCGAGCCGCGGATAGTTGATCACTGGCGGATTCGAGCACTGACAAGCCTTATAAAGCCAAGTAGGCATGGTGTCGAGCCGCGGATAGTTGATCACTGGCGGATTCGAGCACTGACAAGCCTTATAAAGCCAAGTAGGCATGGTGTCGAGCCGCGGATAGTTGATCACTGACGGATTCGAGCACTGACAAGCCTTATAAAGCCAAGTAGGCATGGTGTCGAGCCGCGGATAGTTGATCACTGGCGGATTCGAGCACTGACAAGCCTTATAAAGCCAAGTAGGCATGGTGTCGAGCCGCGGATAGTTGATCACTGGCGGATGCGAGCACTGACAAGCCTTATAAAGCCAAGTAGGCATGGTGTCGAGCCGCGGATAGTTGATCACTGGCGGATTCGAGCACTGACACGCCTTATAAAGCCAAGTAGGCATGGTGTCGAGCCGCGGATAGTTGATCACTGACGGATTCGAGCACTGACAAGCCTTATAAAGCCAAGTAGGCATGGTGTCGAGCCGCGGATAGTTGATCATTGGCGGATTCGAGCACTGGCAATCTTTATAAAGCCAAGTATAACAATAACAATAACTATAATCTCCGACGCTTCTAATAAAACAAGTGCTAAACAATATTAAAATGTATGTATGTATGTATGTATGTATGTATGTATGTATGTATGTATGTATGTATGTATGTATGTATGTATACAACTAAGTTTTTGTCGGTCGGAGATATTAATGTACACCATGGGATATTCAGTAAAATTGCGACTGTTTCGTGTTTTAGTTTAGTGTGTGCAGGTTTGTTTGTTTGTTTGTTTGTCAGTATTAATTATAAGGTTAAGACAATTTTAGGCGTTTTCTAACGAAAAGAAATGTGTGGCCCTAAAAAGGGCCGTTTTATGTGTATAGACAGTCGACACTGTTTACTTTCCAGCCTTCTGGGTCTTCTTGGGCAGAAGTACAGCCTGGATGTTGGGCAACACACCACCCTGTGCAATGGTGACTCCGGAGAGAAGTTTGTTCAACTCTTCGTCGTTACGGATAGCCAGCTGCAAGTGACGGGGGATGATCCTGGTCTTCTTGTTGTCTCTGGCGGCGTTACCGGCCAACTCCAACACCTCAGCTGCAAGGTACTCCAAAACAGCTGCCAGGTAAACTGGAGCTCCAGCACCAACTCGCTCGGCGTAGTTACCCTTTCGGAGCAGACGGTGGATTCTGCCAACTGGGAACTGCAGACCAGCCCTTGAGGATCGGCTCTTTGCCTTTCCCTTTGTCTTTCCTCCCTTTCCACGTCCAGACATTATGATAGTTCTTGCTAAGGTAAAGTAAGAGAATAACACTTTTTTAACTGTGTGTGTAGTTTCTTATAATAGCAAACGGATTGACCTACTTGAAATATCAATTGCAACACTGACAGCCAATGAAATCCAGCAGCACAATGCAATTTCATACAATTTGACAATTGAGCTAACCAATCACAGACAGGCACTTATGTGTAGTTCGGCAAAATTATATGAAACGTTTGAAAACTGACTATTTCATATTAAATGTATTTAAATTTAACAATAATATTTATAATATTTATATTATTTATTAATAATGACAATAATAACAACAACAACAACAACAACAACAACAACAACAACAACAACAACAACAACAACAACAACAACAACAACAACAACAACAACAACAACAACAACAACAACAACAACAACAACAACAACAACAACAACAACAACAACAACAACAACAATAATTATAATAATAATAATAATAATAATAATAATAACAATAAAATAACATTTGTAGTAAGTATTAGTCGATGTATTAGTCGATATAATAAAAGATTTTAACGAAAAGAGCCGTTTAAAAGAATTGGCCATCATTATACTGTTTTGGGTGGGCGGGCTAGATTACAAATCAATCATAGTATTGCGTGTAAGTGTTTTAATATATCATACCTTTCATCTTGTGGGACATTACTAATTTTTTAAATAGGCTTGAAATATAAATACTTGATGGGATTTAGACAATTTTAAGGCTCTTTTCGAAAGAATTGATGGCCCTTAAAAGGGCCGTTTTGTGTTGTTGTAATACACACTAACAGCTTACTTGCTGCTGGTGTACTTGGTTACAGCCTTGGTACCCTCGCTGACGGCGTGCTTGGCGAGTTCACCGGGCAGGAGTAGACGGACAGCGGTCTGAATCTCTCTACTTGTGATGGTTGATCGCTTGTTGTAGTGCGCCAGTCTTGAAGCCTCAGCAGCGATTCTCTCGAAGATATCGTTGACAAAGCTGTTCATGATAGACATGGCCTTGCTGGACACACCAGTATCGGGGTGCACTTGTTTCAACACCTTGTAGATGTAGATGGAGTAAGATTCCCTCCTCTTCCTCCTTCGTTTCTTATCGGTGGTACGGGCCGTCTTCGCCTTAGTGGCGGCCTTCTTAGATCCTTTGCTTGCAACACCTTTAGCAGCCGGCATGATTAATCAGTCAGTGAATGATACCGGCAAGATACTGCATTTTATTTTATATTACAGCGTCGCTCAGTAGCCCGGATTGACCTACTGGCAATTCACAATTCATTTAAACGTTTCTGATTGGCTGATGAGTTTACATTCAGAAATACTAGTAATAGAAATAGTACTTGTTATTTTTGTCTTGATTTTTTAATAATAATAATAATAATAATAATAATAATAATAATAATAATAATAATAATAATAATAACTTGATAACTTGATAACTTGATAACTTGATAACTTGATAACTTGATATTTTCAAGTCAATATTTCTTAAACCATATCTGCCCTGCCAAAGTACAATTTGCTATGTACAATTTTATATTTGATATTTACAATTTGATATTTACAATTTGATATTTACAATTTACAATTTGCTATGTACAATTTGATATTTACAATTTGATATTTACAATTTACAATTTACAATTTACAATTGTTACACATGTACAATTTGCTATTTACAATTTACAATTTTTACAATTCACAATTCACAATTTACAAATTGCTATTTGCTATTTGCGATTTACACAGTTTGCTAGGTAGGGCCTATATGCTATTTGCGATTTGCAATATGCAAATAGGAAATATGTGCTATTTCCGATTTGCAACAATTTGCAATCAATGTGTGTGCCCTATGTTGCATTCCTTTTATACTTTTTATACCGATAAACAGAGCAAAAACGAATTTAAAAAGTAATACTAAGTCTGTGTATATGGTTAATTATATGAAGTATGTGTTGTTGGATTTTATTCATGTTTTTGAGGTTGTTGACAATTTAAAAGATAATTCTTTCGAGGGATTTTTGTGGCCCTAAAAAGGGCCGTTTTTGTCGTTGAAGCTGTAAAAGCTTAACCGCCGAATCCGTACAGGGTCCTGCCTTGTCTTTTCAGAGCATAGACGACGT
>JAWPHD010012079.1:0-78708 GCA_037043455.1 Cyrtodaria siliqua
AAATGCAAATAGAAGGTTCAAAACACGATATGGTTAGTTATGTGACTTTCAGTGCGAGTTTAACATCAATACATAAAACCTGGGCTTGATTGTAAGAAATGTTCAAGCTGGGTGACATTATTAAGGTTTCATGCACGTGGGTATCATATTTATGACAATTGTAAGTCGACGAAAACCCAACGAATACCAAATAAATTACAGTCTGACGAGTCTGAAATCAGACAAGTCGAAAGATTCAAAGATGAATATTGCTCGTTGTCTGCATTAAGATATATCAAAGAACAATAAGCTTGCGAGGTAAACCCAGTAATCGACCATGATGGATTGCTGAGATGAGACTATGAGTTTCTTCCATACGACACTAGGTTTCTCTGAAACTAATCAACATTTATCGGCATGTTCCGCTCATTATTGGGTAGTCGCAGCAGGAGAAAAGAACGGAAATGCGCTGCATGTAAACTGCCTAAAGTTCAACCGGCTTAGCAAATAATGGCTCTATAGCTTAAACTTTGGCTCAAAACATTACCTCGTGCGTTGTCATGCGTTTTCACAAAATGCAGTCGACTATGGTGGCCTATACAAAAGCAAGCAGGGAATAGGTACAATTCGACAAAAAGGTTATCAATGTAATTTTACATGTTTGTGATGCAGCAGAGCAGTCCAATGGGAGATTACGTTTTCTTTAGACCCAGACAAGTCCTTGAAAGCCTTTTACCGAATAATGAATCGACGAGCCAAAGAGATTTCATTTAAGTGGTTTGATAAAACATTTATATGGAGACAAAACTACTACATCGACAGATAATCAAGGTTAGCACCAGCCCCTCACCTTGGTGATTTTCATGAATCAGTGATTAAACGTGAAAAAAGAGCGAGCAGTATATGCCATCTTGGGTAATGACGACTTAACAGACAAATATTTACTGACAGCAATTACGAGGTCAAAATCGTTAATGAACAATCCACCACTGACTTACCAGAATTAAAACCCAAGTGACAAAACACTTAATTGTTTATTGGCCAGATCGAAGGATCGTTTGATCGAGAGTGAGTTCATGAAATGGCATTTAGCTCGCGGAAACATTAGCGATGAGTACAGGAACGTGTGAAACATTTCCGGCGGCCTAGGTTTTGCGAGTTCTTATCATAGTAATGCTCGTAAGGAAAGGTATACGAGGAAGCGAGACTTCGATATCGGAGATGTTGGGACACAGACACACCACGTGGTAATTGGTCACTGATGTGTTTCTAGGCGCAGATGGCCATGTTAGGGTTGTGAACGAGCGACTCGAGTCAGCAGTGTTACAGAGACCAATCAAAAGAGTATGCTTAATTGGAAAGCAAGATGATACAGAATGACGGACGAAAATGTCAAATAAACATGGTTAAATTGTATATAATTAACTAATTAAACTTCTTCTGTTTAAGAGTACATTAAAATGGAAAGCACTGTGTTAAGGGCAATCATATTCCCGTGCCGTCGTTATAGCCATAACAGTAAAGTAGTTTATTAAGAGAAATTAATATACAAAAGTGTACACACTGTGTTTAAAGGGCATAATAATCCCTGTGATACCATGGTAATTATTACAAATCTTGTGTGTGATTACAAATGTTCGCAATGCAGATGAAGAAGTTCAGAAAGCCAAGCCTAGTGGACGTTAAACAGTAGTAGACATAGTTAAATAAACATATGAAGAACTGTAGAAGAAAGCTTATTTATATCCATTTACATCTTTTAAAGACAAATTATTTAAGGAACTAGTTAACTTTTAGTAGCAATACAGATAAAGACTGTTTGATCGTAATAGAAAATGGAAACTTATTCTCAAACATTATTCAATTATTACAAGGTGAAGTTGATATTTTTCATTTGTGTTGTTTTGAAATGGGAGATTCCTTAATATTACCTTGTATTATGTATATAATATAATTTGTTAGTTTTAACGTTTTGGAGTGACGTCAATGACTGTTGTTTTGATTTGTTTTAAGTCCATTAATAACTTATGTAATTTAATAGTATGTATATTAAGATACTTCAGAAATTTGAATTGGTGTTATCCAACCTGTGACAATGAAAACCATTTCGATGAAATATGCATTTTAAGCACTCGTTAGGGCCTTAAATCAACTACTTTCATCATTTATTTTATCTTTAGCACATATAGAGAAATCAGTTGAACAAAATGCAATAATGTATTAAATATGTTAAATTAAAAAACTACCATATTTGTGCATCTGCACAGTAATATTCAGATAAACAAATTAAATATTATCATTAGCAATGTAATCTTCAAAGTCTTATCTAGGGCAGCTGGAAATTTATTCTTTAAATTTGCACATCAATCACTTAAAACTTTACAAATATTGTACATGAACACATTCCAATGACCATTATGTAGGTAACAATTTAATACACGAAGTATAAAGGTTCCTGAAGGTTTACAGTAGCATGACATAATATTAATGGTCAAGCACAATACTATTAATTAAATATAAACATCTGTTTACCTACCTTGCACCTCATTTTTGAAGCATGATCTCAGAATGCTAAGTAACACATGTGGTCACTATATTTCTGGGAGACACCTCTGTGTTTGGTCAAATTTGAGTCAAAATTAATTTCAAACATTTGGATTTCAACTGCCTTTGATCAGACTGAGAGGATTATATGGATGTTATGTGTTGTTTAGTTTTAAGTGTGTGGATATTTCGAAGCGGATGCACAAAACGTCAATAGATTAAGGTCAGATTTTATATAAATCATAAAATTTTTAGAACACGTTACTTATTCGACATTTGCTCTGATATAAGTTTTTCATAATCAAAATCTCTGTGTTGCGTTATTACCATTAATTTCATAAAACAAGACAAAAGGAATGTTCAGTTTCACAGGAAGGACTCCGCCCCATTCAAAAGTTAAATATCCTTAACATGTTTAAACAGGTCATTTTTAGACTAGTTCTGAATTTGCTTAGCATTGACTGTCAAGACGGGGACCATTTGCTCAATTAAATTTAGGACATTAAAAAATGTAACTGTTAATCAAACGTCTATGTCTTACAGAATATAATATGTATAAGGAAACAGTCAAATTAACGTTATTTCGAGGATCGCCGAAACAACTGGCATACCATATGTCTCAATGGTGCATTCGTGCATTTTATCATTTGATTCATGTCATCTTACAGAACTACCCACACTGGTCCCAAATTGTTCATGAATAGCCATAATTATGCTCCTCATCCCACTGGTCCCAACTGGTTACATCCCACTGGTCCCAACTGGTCCTTGAATGGGCATGATTATGCTCAACATTCCACTGGTCCCAACTGGTCCTTGAATGGGCATGATTATGCTCAACATTCCACTGGTCCCAACTGGTCCTTGAATGGGCATGAATATGCTCAACATCCCACTGATCCCAACTGGTCCTTAAATGGTCATGAATATGCTCAACATCCCACTGGTCCCAACTGGTCCTTGAATGGGCATTATTATGCTCAACGTTCCACTGGTGCCAACTGATCCTTGATGGGCATGATTATGCTCAACATCCCACTAGTCCCAAATGGTCCTTGTATGGGCATGATTATGCTCAACATTACACTGGTGCCAACTGATCATTGAATGGACTTAATTGTGTTCTACATTCCACTGGTCCCAACTGATCATTGAATGGACATAATTTGTTCAAAATGCCATTGGTCCAAACTGGTCCCAACTGATCCTTGAATGGGCATAATTGTGTTTAACATTCCACTGGTCCCATTTGGTACTTGGATGGGCATAATCATGTTCAACATCCAACTGGTCCCAACTGGTTTATGAACACTAGGCATAATTATGTTCTACACTCCACTGGTCTCACCTCGTATTTATATGGGCATAATTATGTTCAACATCTCTCTTTTTCCAACTGGTCCTTGAATAGGCATAATAATGTACTTCATCCCACTAGTTGTACAACGTCACCTGGACTTTTACGATGTTAATAATGTAATTACCTTTGATTGTTGTAAACAATTTAAATAATATGAGGTTATTTTACATTGTTCTGTACAATACGATGATATATATTTGGACGAGTACCCAGCTGACACAACCATATTGGACGAACCGTTAGGCTGGATACGAGTCCAAGTATATCATCGTATTGTAAAGAACAATGTTAAATGACCTTTTATTATATACCTATTTCTCTCGATGTAGAAATATAAATGATCTAAATTGACTCTCTCACCAACTGTCAACTGTCAATACCAAACGACAACAAATATTTTCATTTAAGCGCTTTATAAACGAAATTATATAGGCGTGTAAAGCAGTTATGTGATATTGTTGCATTCGGAACAATATAGCGGTTTTCGGACTTTATCGTCGATGTTACACGGATTGTTGTTTTTTTTGTACGCGCGTGCGTCCAATATGGAAATATATTGTACGATCACATGGTACAAATTCAGACCGCTTATTGCACGAGAGAAATAGGTATATAATAATTATGCTTATTACATGCCTACCTAAATATAGTAACACATTGGTTATTAAACATGTTGTATTATGATGTCTCTCGACTCACTATCGCCGCGATAATGATAATGGACCTGTCGTTTGAAAAGGGTGACGTCACCGACGTTAATACCGACATCATAGACTCGACATGGTAAAATTACACATTTTAACTGTCTGTAACATTTCAAAATATGTGACCGATTTCAATACACTACGTCTCATTTTCTTATTGATGTTATTTTAAATCTAACGGTACAATTATCACAACCATTTTTCAAAAGAAAATGATTTTGATAACTTTCATTGCGCAACTAACTTTCATCTGTATATTTTAATCGCCGTAGGCTACTCGAGAAGATTCTCTCAATAGGAACATTCTTAGGATTTCATTACATCAGTCCAGTCAAACGTCTGAATGATTAAGCTTATATTTAGGTAGACATATAATACAAATGTAACAATGTGGCTGAGCAGTGCATATCAGTACTAATAGCCCCGAAGTACGATAATGACCTTCGGACTAAAGCATCCCCGTGTGGTTGCCGGGGTAGAATACAACCACTGCAAACACACCGTCACATGCAGAGGGGTAGGACCCCCCATTCATATTCATTTTGTCATTTTTTGTTCATGCTCATTAAAGGTCTTCATCATGACCCCTGCATTGTTTCAGGTGCCATCTCGCTCACATCACTAAGAGCAGTGGCAGAAAAACAATAAACGTGGCTCCAGCGTAAATGGAGATTTTACGATATAATTTGCAGCAACTCTGCAGTTCAGGGTGAGAAGGTTCTAGGCCCATTTTCCATATTTTATCTCGATGTACATGGAAGATGAGCCTGGCATGTTCATGCCTGTTAGGCGCCATATAACCTGTAATGTGTTGGTACGCCTAAAAACCCCAATTCAATTCGGACTAAAGCCCATAATCATTCTCTGGGGGCTATTATCACTGAAAGGCAAAAACTCCGTCATGTATCAACATGTAAATAATACATATTCGTTTGAATGGAACATTGTGTATTATTCAAAATATAGTTTAATGTTGTCATATTAATGTAGCATAAATAGAGGTTCTTCCATTTGTTTTCGTTTCAAAATGAGTTAAGATTGAGTTTAGTTTACGAGGCATAGCGAATATTAGTTAACGAGTTTCATATTGTTTTACATGAACGAACACGAATGTAAAAATCGTTTTATCATATCATACCATTTGTGTTTGGCTAAGGGTAAATTAGCGATATTCACATTAACTAATACAATCGAGCCCCTCTTATATTATCTTTGAACATAGAGTGACTCATTTACTGTGTCACTCATAATCTTTGACTTGAATCATCATGAAACATAACAGACTGATTGGTTGGCTATATTCACATGATTGTAAGTTAACTACATTCGTCTCATAAATATAACCTTAAACTAGTGGTAAGATGTAGAACGTCGTCAACGGTGACTTACTATAAAATCACGTTTTGGAAAATTCAACTGCAAGCATATTCTTTTAGAAATTAACTGCAAATGGAGATATAAATAGAGGATCTTACATGAGTACTCATTGATTATTGAATTTATTAAACAAGGTGGCAAAATTATATAATGCGAGGCTCTTGAGAATTATATATTTTTTGCTAACGTGTTTAATAAATTCAATAATGAATGAGAAAGAATGTTCGATTATATTTATCACATAACTCACATATCGACTTTTATTGCATTTTGCCTGTCGCGCCTGTCGCGTTAACACGCGAAACCGACATAAATCGTGGGATATGGATCATAGTCTTTATTTTTTGTGAAGGCGCATACTAAGCTAATTTGCATACTTATATAACATAAGTAGTTGTATATCGAAAATATGGAATGGTGTTATTCTACTCCCACACCGTTATTTATGTGATAATACACGATAAATCACCGTAAATAATTTTCTATTTTTTATTCTACTATCCTTTAAATGCTAAAATAGTACACAATAATTGAACCAATCAACGTGCCTCACAGTTCACGAAAATATATAGCTGTGGGAATCATAGTGATGATCGTTTTATATTCTGTACCTACTATAGAGCTATGACAATGCCTATAGAAAATATAAGTAGGTGTGCGGCACGACTCCATCTGCACATTCCGACGAGGATTTCGAAAATGTCAGGCAATGCCTGCATAAAAACCCGCCGTAGTTCAATTCACTAAAACTTAAATACCATAGATATAAACATAAAGCTCACCAAAGAGAATGATATCACGCAGCTATAATCGTTTTTTGTAACGACATGTTTCCTTTCCGTATTTGGAAACTTAAAGTTGTATGCCTGGAGGTATGGTAGTTAAGGTTTAGTCAATTGAAATACGGTGTTTTTAATTTATGCAGGCATTGTGCAATTTCTCGGAAAGATCGCTTGGAAGTGTGGATGGACATGTGCCACATGCCTACCTTTATTTTCTAAAGGCCTCTTCAAAGATCGATTGTAGGTACATAAAAAAGGAGAGAGAGAGAGAGAGAGAGAGAGAGAGAGAGAGAGCATATTATAACTCGATGTATTAGAGTTAACGGATGTATACCCTATTCAAAATATACAGTATACGAACGTGTATTGCCGAGCTTAGTGGTACTGTTGTTATTATTATGAACTGTACATGTATATTAAATAATGTAATCATCCATATTTCGAAATATATATATATGTATATGTTACTGTTTATATTTAGAATTGTTTGGATTGTAATGCAAGCGACGCGAAACGAAGCGCAGCTTTACAAGTTCCATAAAATTAAAAATATAAAGATAGCTGACTTATAGGTTAATAAGCAGCGCCGCTTATCAGTGAGTTCTCATATACAGAAGTTTTGTTAAGTTTTGAATTAAATGCAGGGGTTTCAATGACTAAAGTGTAAACAATTTGAGAACGGTATCTCTGAAATGTTATTGTTTGCCTATCATGTGTTTTTGCAATGTAAGATGACGCTGATGTTGTATTATATTGAAATAATAAAATGTGTATCGTGTGCCTTGTAATCATAATAAAGTGTAATCGTTTCAAAACGAGTTGTTGTTAAACTACGTACCGAAAAGAACATTTGATATTTTTGTTATACGGTGGCAATGAACGTAAGTATTTACATTCTATTATACATGTTATAACGCTGAAATAATGATGTAATGATAGTTCATGTTTTACTGTGAGGAGCTTGTTTTCAAGAACTGATTACACTGCCTATACCTTGCATCGTGAGAGGTGACTAATCAAGACATGAGCTTGACATCAAGCCCGATCTTTGTGGCTTTCAAGTAGAATAGCGCTTAAGCCGGTGCTAGTGGCGCAAGAGATGTCGCACCTTATTTTACCTCTCATCACTCAATAAAACCTAAAATGCTAATTTCCCCTATTGTTTGTGTTTGTTGCTTCCAAGGGATCCATTTTTCAGTATGTATAGACCCAGACAAGTCGTATATCAACCTGCACACTACGAGGGTCATTCAATAATTTCTGTCACTAACGCGTTTTAACAATTATGTGCCCGTTGTGAGTGTTGATGTTTGGAACCAAATGAAAGAGAGTTTCAATACCATTCTACTGATGGTAGAATGAATGCTGTATCTTGTGTGTGACGAAAGTTATGGAACATTTAATACACGTCACTTATACATACTGAGGCATTTCCGTCCTGAGTTTTTTTCAGGTATGTTAATAGTTACTTTTTAAATGCCAGTTTCTCTTTAAGTACTTGTCGAAGACCTTTGAAATTTCTCATACATTACCAGTTATATCTGCGCATTACAAGATTCAGAATTTAAGCATGGTAGATGAAAAGGCATAGTCTTAGAAATTAACATTTTAAGCTAACGTGTAAAATTAATTTAATGATAAATGGACATTAAATGGAAGGGCAGTCTTCTGAAATAGCGTTTTTGGATGATCAATATTTTCACTAAACATTGTACAAAATTCTACAATAATGTGTTGAATATGAATTTTAAACACTGAAGGACTAGGATTTGTAAACACATATGAAAACATATTAATACTATGAGAATAATTACAACATTTAAAAGATATTATAACATTTCCGTAAACAAAATGAAGAAAATCAGTGTTATTTCTGCTAAAAATAAAGGACATGCATATCTGGTTTGCAGCAAGACCTTTCCGAATTATCGACAATCATTTTCATGGATTATGGGCGAATAACAACAGATGGCGTACAAGAAAAATTAAAAGCATAGAATTATCCAAATAATTTTTACAACGTTTTGCAACAAGGACATTTTCGGAGATGCCAGTATACAAAAGGTATAGGGGGAGGTAATTCAAGGGTATAAATAACCGGAATGTTTTCATTTTTGTTGTGGAATTTAAGAGAGCGAACCCAGTAGTACTATAAATACACTACTTTATCTCACTGTACTATCCAGTTTAAAGGATATATGCCTAGTGACAGAACTTTTTGAAGCACCCACGTATATAAAATATATGTGGAGGTGCCGTTTAACCCAGTTCGATTATATAACCCTTTCGTTTTTATGGGTTGGCGAGTTGTCTGTCGTCCGTTCGTCGTCCGTCGACTGTCCGTCGTACGTTCGTCCGTTCATCTTTTAACTATTGCATTGGTCTTCACCAAACGTTGTCAGTGTTTTAATATAAATGAAAGCTCGCCACGTCGAATAAGTAACACCAGATTTATGGCCCTTGTTTTAATGAAAATGACATGTTCCGCCAAGTGAAAACTCTACACCTTCTGTTGGTATTTGATATTTACAAAACGTGGACAGATTGTTCATATCGATAAAAGTTCGAACTTGTTTGAAAACCAGACGGATCGGATTAGTAACACTCGACTCGAGTCATGGCCCTTGTTTTACTGAACAATGCCATATTTTGCACTGTGAACATTTATTTTGTTTGCATTTGTTTTCTACCAAACTTTGTCAGTGTAAAAGCTCGGACAGATTTGAAAGCCAGCAATATCAGATTGGTAACACTAGAGTTATAGCCTTTGTTTTACTAACAAATATACCATATTATGCCCTGTGAACATTCTATCACGTGCATTTTGCATTTGATTTCTACCAAACTTGGCAAGTTTGTTGATAACAATAAAAGGTAGGATAAGATTGAAAACCAGCCAGATGGAATTAGTAAAACCACTGTTATGGTCATTTTTTTACTGAAACACATGTCATATTTTGCCTTGTGAACACTGTAGCACCTCCACTTTGTTTTTAATCGTTACCAAACTTATATCAATCGATGCTCGCACAAGTTCGAAAAACAGTCGGATTTGAACAGTAACGTCAGAATTATGACCCTCTCTTTACTGGAAAATGTCAGTATGCCTTGTGAACTCTCAAGCACCTGTATTGTATATTTGATCTTTATCTAACTTGGCCAGTTTGATAAATTTAATGAAAGCTCGGACAATTTCGAAATACACCTAGATTTGGTTAATACAGAGTAATGGCCCTTCATTTATTCACAAAATAAAGCCACTTGGCAACCGTTGAACTCTCTACACTATAACATAGATACAATTACTCGGCATAAACAGGCGAATACTTGCTCGTTGGTTGCCATGGTTTACATTTGTACCTTATTGTTAGTTGCCATTTTTATATATACCTGATGGTTAGTTACCATGATTTACATATATTCCTGACCGTTTGCTGCAATGGCCATATACTCCTGATCGTTAGGTACCATTGTTATATATACCTGTCGTTAGTTGACATGGTTTGCTTATATACATGCTCGTTAGTTACCATGGTTTGCATATAAACCTGATCATTAAAGCTACAGAATCTCTATTTTAACTGGTAATATCTCATGAATATGAATGAGTCACGTGTGAAGTTGTTTCAAATCGACGAACACCCCAATAGTCGGTATATAAGGCAGAAGTCGATGCGTAATATCTCAAATCTTTATTTAGCCATCATACAGGTAACATCGATACATATATGGCTTCAGAATATATATGATAAAAAAAGTGCTTGTCCCGAATGGGATTTGAACCACAGCCGTTACGCTTTTACGTTTTGTTAGCTGTACGTTTAACCACTAGACCACAGCTATTTATTGGTATGTCTAGCATTATTAACACTAAATAGGCATTACGTAATAACTAGCGCACACACAAACTCATCAAGCGCTAAATAACAAGTCGCGATATGGTTGTTTTGAGGCGGAATATTATATTCATATTGATAACATATTACACCACGCAATGTTAATTTACACGTCCGACAAGATGGACTATATATTTATGGATTCATATTGAGGTGCATTCAAATATGTTAAGTAATATTGCCTAATAATACATGGTAATGTGTATACCATTTTCTTAAAAAGCGTTATAGGTCAGTGGATAGAGCACATGACTTGAAATCAGAAGGTCGTGTGTTCGAGTCCCGAAAGAGGCTTTCTTTCTCTTCTGTAAATCAGAATGTTACCTGTGTACAGGTACGATGTGCACTGGTCAATATCTATACAATAAATGATGTCCTGCGTTATATTTGCTCGCTTAAAGCTACAGAGTCTCTATTTTAACTGGTAATATCTCATGAATATGAATGAGTCACGTGTGAAGTAGTTTCAAATAGACGAACATCCCAATAGTCGGTATATAAGGCAGAAATCGATGCGTAAAATATCACATTTTCATTTAGCCTTCATACAGGTAACATCGATAAATATACCGCTTCAGAATATCTGTGATAAAAAAAGTACTTGTCCCGAATGGGATTTGAACGCAGCAGTTGCGCTTTTAAGTTTTGATGGCCGTACGTTTAACAACTAGACCACGGCTATTTATGGGCATGTTCTGACCTTAATAACACTAAATAGGCATTAAGTAATAACTAGCGCGCACAAAACTTATCAGGCGCTAAATAACAAGTCTAGATATGGTTGTTTTGAGGTTGAATATTAGTTTCATATTGATAACATATAGTTTTACACCAGGCAATTCTAATCTACATATCCGACAAGATGGACTATAGACATGTATTTATGGATTCATCTTGAGTTGCGTTCAAATATGTTAAGTTATTTTGCCTAATAATAAATGGTAGGTAGTATACCATTTTCTCAAGAAGCGTTATAGCTCAGTGGATAGAGGACCTGACATGAAATCAAAAGGTCGTGTGTTCGAGTCCCGAAAGAGGCAATTTTGTTTTCTTCTGTAAATCATAATATTACCTGTGTACAGGCACGATATGGACTGGTCGATGTCTATACAATAAATGATGTCCTGCCTTATAATTATTTGCTGGCTTAAATACCCGATTTCGACATGAGCTGGTGAACATTAATTTACAAATAAAGACACTCCCACAAAGAAGAAATCGATTGATAAAGAGACTCTACAGCTTTAAATACCCGATTTTGACATGAGCTGGTGAACATGAAGTTACACATAAAGACATGACTACTAAGAATAAATCGATTGATATAGAGACTCAGTAGCTTTAAATATAATTGTTATATACCTAATCGTTAGTTTCCATGGTTTACATACCTCAGTGTCGTTTGCCATTATGTTATATATATATGATCGTTAATTGGCATAGTTTACATATATACGTAATTGACATTTACCGTGGTTATATATATACCTGATCGTTAATTGACATGGTTTACATACACGCCGGGAATCGCACCACCAGCATCGCTTTTACAATACCGAGAGTTAAAGGCGGAGGATTTCCGGTAATACAGGCGAGCGATCAAAATTGCCGAAATTGAGATAAGTGTTCAACATTGGGCACGATTGATTTTGTTTTTAAACCTTTTTCTTCAAAAATCAAAGAATGTCATGTGCTAGCCAATTGACCGAAGCGACTATTCCCAGAATTTGGGTATCGACCATCTACGCATGTTTGAGAACTCCTTTCTGCCGTATGCAATTTGTGTGGGGGAAAACATCGCATAACACATGCAGATGCTGTTTGTTTCATGCGTAGATGGTAGATGCTCAAATTCTGGGAATAGTCGCTTTGGTCAATTGGTTATCACATGATATTCTCCGAAGTTTGAACAATGTTTAAATACAAAATCTATCTTGCACAATACTGAACACCTACCTCAATTCCGACAATTTTGATCGCTCGCCTGTATAATCGGAAATACTCTGCCTTAAACACTCGATATCGTAAAAGCAATGCTGGCGGTGCGATTCCTGGGCGTGGTTAAGTGGTCCAGTTTATGAACGACTAAATTTGTATTTAAGCCTGTTTCCAAAAATTGAAGAAAGTCCATACCCCACGTATCCGCGCGTGATGCATATACAATTAGCATTTCTGTACTAGGCATATCTACTAGACAAAACGGATCATGTAAGAATCAAGGAAGAACGTCATTGCCTCTACTAATGGCGAACTGAAGATATGCCACTAGGTACCAAATGTTACGGTGACTGTTCGAAGAAATGTACATGGTGAATTATTTGTGCCGGACTACCCCACCCCTACCCACCTTCCCACTAAAATGTGTCCATGGGCCGTTTTAGCGCTGTCAGTCATAATATTTAATAACGTGTAATGATAACACTTCACTCAAGAGATATGAAAACGCAACACGGGAATTTCCGCTATATATTGTATATACTGCACACTTAATTGCACATAATATTCCAAAGAAATCCCAAGATGTTTTTTTTAAAACAAGTTGCAGTTAACTAGATAAAGGACACAACTGTGATGTTGTAGACGCTTTAATCACACTACACTTTGTAACAAGAACTTCATCAATGTTGAAGTTGCTCTTCGAAAAATTGAGCTAGTTCAGTACTGTATTTAACGTAGATAGTTTGCAAAATTTTGCATCCTAAGTTTGCTCACATGATTAAGCCAAACGCGTACTCTGTGAATAATGAAACATTGCAGGAATTCTATTTGCTGTATTATTTGTTGTTTAAGTATTTTTTCCAAAGGGAAAGGTCTTACTTAGCCATGTACCATTCGATTAAAAAACAGCATATTGTACATACAAAATATAGCGGAAATTCCCTTGTTGCGTTTTCATATCACTTGAGTGTATATACCCCGCCCGGGGCATAAACATGACCACCTAACCCCCTTAGTATTATATTAAGAGAACTGATATACAGGGTTCGAGAGTGAGTTCCGGCCGAGGTACGACTTTTTCACCACCTGTTTCATTTGTGGTAGTCAGTGCTGCTCCTGAGAACCATTTCTGATGACCATTCAGACATCCAGGGCAGAGTTCCTTGACAGATGATAGGTGTGGAGGTGGTGTAACAGTATGTACATGTAACTGGTTGATTGTCAATCATTTGTTCTCGACAGCTCAGACAGCACGGTACATGTAACACATACTGATATATTTTATAAATGTCATTGATTTTTAGTAAGAGACCTCCATAAGCCAGTGGAAAATGTTTACACCTTATAGCTAGTCCCGCAACCTGATGGGGGCATGTCTAAAGGGAATATTCATCATACATATCATCTCCCGCTTACGTCGCAGTCCAAATCAATATAAGCTAGTAAACCACTAGTTTATCTGAGTACAGTATTGGATTGAAATATCAAAACAAATTGTGTAGTGGCTGGGAGGGGTGTAGGGGTGCGGTGTGGATGTGGGGATCGGATGAATAAATGATGCAATTTTGTTTTTATAGGCTGCCCGACCAAAACAGATACAGACACGCTTTTATTTGTAAAAGAAGCTGACACAATTGTCCGCGTACATCTTTTCACCGTGTGTGACTTTACTTAATAGAATTATTTAAAAATCGATCATGTTATCTATATATTAGTATTGACATTTAGCCGTTGATTGACACTTTGATCATTTTATCAGTGGTCCAAACCACGGAAAAACTCTTATTTTTGAGTTTGATGGCAACATTTAGTAGAATTGTTTGACTAATATCATGTGTTTGTATAATGTGTATACATTATGGTTCTGACGCATGCCAGATGTGCATATTAAGGTCAAAAATGAGGTCAACGGTCAAATGAGTGCACAAATTGGCCAAATCATTTTGTAATAAAATTATCGTCATTTATTATTTATCAAATAACCAAATGGGCTGCCAAGATGGCTGCCGTGATACTATAATGACAATATCTCGGATTCTGCATTATCTAGGCCATTCATTTTTGTGTCTATGGATAGTTTTTTTGTCAAGTAATCCATTTCTGAATTATTCCAGAGCTTATTAACTTATAAGTAAAATACGAATATTCAAGATGGCTGCCAAGAAAGATGGCTGCCGTGACATTAACATGACAATATATAGAATTCTAATATCAGCTTGGACACTTCTTTTGATGCCTATGTTTAAGTTTCGGGGATCATCTTGGTGACTCATCTTTTTTATTAAGCTGTTTTAGTTATCTAGACGATATAAAATCTGCAACCAAATGCATGTACACACCACTTATAGATATGGTGCTATCTGGTCGAGTGATGACTGCTATGGCTGAGGCGCAAAAACTAACAATTCAGTGCGGACAAGCTTTTAGAGACTTTACAGGGGATAAATAGCAGTACCGTTTGAAAATTAATATTATGTGGGTACATCCTACATTGTTAAAAGACTTCGTTCTAAGACTTGATTTGCCATTATACAAAGACACCCCGGATGCGTGCATTTTGCTTTTATATCAAAACACATCGGATGCATGCTCATTGAATTTGCCTTTCTACCAAGACACACCGGGAGCGAATTGACTTTGTCTCTCTATCAAAACACACTGGGTGCGACGAGCTCATTGAATTTACCTTTCTACCAAGACACACCGGATGTGTGCTCATTGAATTTACCTTTCTACCAAGACACACCGGATGCGTGCTCATTGAATTTATCTTTCTACCAAAACACATCGGATGTGTGCTCATTGAATTTGCCTTTCTATCAATAAACACCGGATACATGCGCATTTAATTTGCCTTTCTCTCAAGACATACCGGACGCGTGCGCATTGATTTTGCCTCTCTATCAAGACACACCGAATGTGTGCTCATTGAATTTATCTGTCTATCAATACACACTGGATGCCTGCGCATTTAATTTGCCATTCTACCAAGACACCCCGGATACGTGCATTTTGCTTTTCTATCAAAACACATCGGATGCACGCTCATTGAATTTTCCTTTCTAACAAGACAAAACGGCTTTCAGCACATTGACCTTGCCTTTCTACCAAGATACATCTAATGCGTCCGCGTTGACTTTGCCTTTCTATCAAGACACACTGGATGCGTTCGCATTGACTTTGCCTTTCTACCAAGACACAACTGCTGCGTGTCATTGATTTTTCCTTTTTACCAAGACACACCAGACGCGTGCGCATTGACTTGCCTTTCTACCAAGATAAACCGGATGCGTGCGCATTGACTTTGCCTTTATATCAAAACACACCGGATGCGTGCTCATTGAATTTGCCCTTCTTCCAAGACATGCCGGATGGGAGCGCATTGACCTTGTCTGTCTACAAAGACATATCGGATGCGTGCGCATTAACTTTGCCTTTCTACCAAGACACAACTGCTGCGTGTCATTGATTTATCCTTTTTACCAAGACACACCAGACGCGTGCGCATTGACTTGCCTTTCTATCAAGATATACCGGATGCGTGCGCATTGACTTTGCCTTTATATCGAGACACACCGGATGCGTGCTCATTGAATTTGCCCTTCTTCCAAGATATACCGGTTAGGAGCGCATTGACCTTGCCTATCTACCAAGACATATCGGATGCGTGCGCATTAACTTTGCCTTACTAACAAAACAAACATGATGCTGCGCATTTCAACGAAAACACCCCGGACGCGTGCGCATTGACTTTGCCTTTCTTACACGACACACCGGACGTGTGCGTATTGAATTTGCCTCTCTACCAAGACACACTGGACGGGAGCGCATTGAATTTGCCTTTCTATCTAGACACACCGGATGGAAGCGCATTGAAGTTGCCTTTCAACCTAGACACACCGATGTGGCTCATTGAATTTACCTGTTTATCAATAATCACCGGATGCATGCGCATTTAATTTGTTATACTACCAAGACACACCGGATTCGTGGACTTTCCCTTTTCTATCAAAACATACCGGATGCGTGCGCATTGAATTTGCCTTTCTAACAAGACACAACGGATTTATGCGCATTGACTTTGCCTTTCTACCAAGACATATCGGATGCGTGAGTATTGACTCTTCTTTTCTGTCAAAACAAACCGGATGCGTGCGCACTGACTTTGCCTTTCTATCATGACACAACGGATGCGTGCTCATTGAATTTGCCTTTCTACCGAGACATAACGGATGGGAGCGCATTGACCTTGCCTGTCTACCAAGACATATCGAATTCCTGTGCATTGACCTTGCTTACTTACAAGACAAACAAGATGCTGCGCATTGACTTTGCATTTCAACGAACACACACCGGACGCGTGCGCATTGACTGCATTTATTCTAAGACATACCGGACGTGTGCGCATTGCATTTGCCTTTCTACAAAGACACAACGGATGGGATCGCAATGACTTAGCTTTTCTGCCAAGACACACCGGACGGGAGCGCAGTGACTGCCTCTCTACCAAGACACCTCGGACGTGTGCTCATTGAATTTACCATTCTATCAATACACATCGGATGCGTGCGCATTTAATTGGACTTTCTGCTAAGACACACTGGATGCGTACACTTTGCCATTCTAACAAGACACAACAGATTTGAGCGTATTGACCTTGTCATTCTTTCAAGACACATCGGATGCGTGCTCATTGAATTTACCTTTTTACTGAGACATAACGGATGGGAGCGCATTGACCTTGCCTGTCTGCCAAGACATATCGAATGTGCGTATTCACTTTGCATTACTGTCAAGAGAAACCGTGTGCATTGACTTTGCCATGCTACCAAGACACACCGGATGGGATCGCATTGAATTTGTCTTTTTATTAAGAAAATCGTGTGTGTGCACATTGAATTTGCTTCTCTATCAAAACACACCGGATGCGTCCGCATTGAATTTGCCTTTCTACCAAGAAACAACTGTTGCGTGTCATTAATTTTCCTTTTTACCAAGACACACCGGACCCGTGCGCATTGACTTTGCCATTCTACCAAGACACACCGGATGCGTGCGCATTGACTTTGCTTTCTATCAAGACATACCGGATGGGAGCGCATTAACCTTGCCTGTCTACCAAGACATATCGGACTGGAGCGCATTGAATTTGCCTTTCTACCTAAACACACAGGATGTGTGTTCATTGAATTTACCTCTATATCAATACACACCGGATGCCTGCGCATTTAATTTTCAATTCTACCAAAACACCCAGGACGCGTGCGCATTGAGTTTGCCTTTCTACTAATACTCACCGGACGCGTGCGCCTTGAATTTGCCTTTCTACCAAAACACACCGGATGCGTGCGCATTGAGATTGCCTTTCTACCAAGACACATCGGGTGCGTGCGCAACGAGTGTGCCTATCTACCAAGACACACCGAATGCGTGCTTTGACTTTGCATTTCTACCAAGTAACACCGGATGCGTGCGCATTGACTTTTCCTTTCTACGAAGACTCACCGGACGCGTTCGCATTGACTTTGCCTTCATATCAAGACACCTGATCCGTGCGTATTGACGTTGCCTTTCTACGAAGACACACCGGATGCATGCTTATTGACTTTGCCTTTCTATCAAGACACGTCGGATGGGAGCGCATTGAATTTTACTTTCAATCAAAGCACACATGATGCTTGCGCATTGACATTGCCTGTCTACCAAGACATACCGGATGCGTGCGCATTGAATTTGCCTTTCCAGTCAGACACACCGGATACGTGCGCATTGACTTTGCTTATCTACCAATACACATCGCATGCGTGAACATTGACTTTGCCTTTCCACCAAGACACACCGGATGCGAACTCATTGACTTTCGCTTTCTACCAAGACACATCGGAAGTGTGCGCATTGACTTTGCCGTTCTACCATGACGCAACGGATGGAAACGCATTGAATTTGCCTTTCTACCAAGACATTGACCTTGCCTCTATAGTAAGACCCACCCGATGCATGTGCATTGAATTTACTTCTCTACCAAGACACACCGGATGTGTGCTCATTGAATTGTCCTTTCTATCAATACACACCAGATGCCTGCGCAATTAATTTGCCTTTCCACCAAGACACACCGGACGCGTGTGCAGTGATTTTTTCTTTCTACCAAGACACACCGGATGCCTGCTCATTGACTTTGCCGTTCTACCAAGACACACCGGATACGTGCACTTTGCCTTTCTATCAAAAAACACGGGATGCGTGTGCATTGACTTGGCCTTACTGTCAAGACAAACCGGATGCGAGACAAACCGGATGCGAGCGCATTGAATTTGACTTTCTATCAATACACATCAGATGCCTGCGCCTTTAATATGCCTTTCTGCTAAGACACACCGGACGCGTGCAAATTGACTTTGCCATTCATACCAAAACACTCCGGAGGCGTGCACTTTGCATTTCTACAAAGACACATTGGATGCGTGTGCATTGACTTTACCTTATTGTCAAGACAAACCGGATGCGTGCGCATTAACTTTGTCATTCTGAAATGACATACCGGATGGGAGCGCATTGCATTTGTCTTTCTATCAAGACATACCCGGTGCGTCCGAATTGAATTTGCCTTTCTTCCAAGACACATATGATGTGTGTCATTGATTTTTCATTTTTACCAAGACACACCGGACGCGTGCGCATTTAATTTGCCTTTTTCCCAAGACACAACGGATGCGTGCTCATTGAATTTGCCTTTCAACCAAGACACACCAGACGCGTGCGGATTGACTTTGCCTTTCTACCAAGATAAACCGGATGCTTGCTAATTGACTTTACCTTTCTACCAAAACTCAACGGATGCGTGCGCATTGAATTTGCCTTTCCACCAAGACACAACGGATACGTGCGCATTGACTTTGCTTTTCTACCGAGACACATCGGATGCGTGATAACTGACTCTGCCTTTCCACCAAGACACACCGGATACCAGCTCATTGACTTTGCCTTTCTACCAAGACACACCTGACGTGTGCGCATTGTCATTGTCTTTCTGACGTGTTCTCAGAGGTGAGTAATGAGAACCTAGGTTCTCAACTTTGAGAACCTACGTTCTCAACGCCAAGTGCACAATAATTATGAGAACCTAGGCTCTCGCACGAGATCATAAGGTTTGTTGAAAACCCAAGTTCTTTTGATTAATTGTGCAAATGGCGCATACTTATGTTTTTAGTTGAGATCACACGTATTTTTAAGGACCCACGTTTTCGTAATTATTGTGCACATGGCGCGCTTCATTTATCAAACCTATGATCTCAGTCTGAGAACCCAAGTTCTCATCGAGAGTGAGAGCCTAGGTTTTGATTGGTTATCTATACACCGAATGGACCATTCAAAAAGCGCGGTGCGAATATGCAAGTATACAAGTGTCTAATCATACGCGTCTATAGATACCATAATCGTCGATATGCATAGTTCTTCCGTTGTTTAACCAGGCTTTCAAGAGTAGGCGTTAAGTTAAATCAGATACCATGTGTTTTTAGTTTTATTTAACAACTCTGAACTGTGTGATAATGAAACTTAAGCAGATTTCAAAAGACCGGATTTAAACAAAACAATGCTATAGTCTATTTCAGTATCAATACTTGGGAAACTGTTCCCTTTCATTCACTCTGAAAAGTATCCTATGGAAGTGTCCGATGCGTAATTTGCTTGTTTATTAATATTCAGTTAACGCTTCAGTGAGGCAAAAACTGTCAAAGCAGTAATAGAAATTAATGGATTAAAACAGAGATGTACGTGGTTTAGTAAGTCTCCGATTCTATACAAAGAGTGTATTTTAATTGTTGTGCATATCCCTGGCATTATCCAGGATTCAAATACTGTTCAGCCATTTAAAAATATTATTTGTATTTAATTATGTGCGTGTCATTGTTTATATATATATGCTCTCAAATACATGGAGGAAATAACGATTACTACTACTAATAATAATGGAGATAACTGTAACTATGGAGAGCACTGTAACTAATGCTGTAATAACTTTTAATTCAATCCATTTGCATATGTTGCTATGAATATTGAGATGTTGAACTTATGTATTGTAACATATTTTTTATTATTAACATAGTATTGAACTAAATCTAATACCATTTAAATATTTCAGATTTTTTTTTTTCTTTCGTTTTTTTTTTTAAATAATGGTACACACTGTAGCAATTTGAATCCTAACACTGATAACAATGTACAGTGAATGTTTGGCCATGCTTGATGTGTACGCAACGTTGAAACCCTGTTATATACTGAAATAAAAAAGAAAGGGTATTTCCGCTATATAGTGTTTGTTTAATATGTTACTGCTAATCGAACGGTACAGGGCTACATTAGGCAGTTGCTTTCGGAAAGAAGGTTTAAATAGCACCAAACACACCAAACACACCAATAGTTACCCCTGTAAAGTTTCATTATCGACAGAATGCGCATTTGGCTCAGGCAGGTAAGGAAACTGTGGGCTTTAAACGTTGCAATCTCTTAACATTAAACATAATACTGAAATGGCTTGACTTTTTCAAGCGAAACTTCAACATGTATGCATTTCGTGTAACAGCGTATTCTTTGATTAAAAGGTCTACTGTATTACAGAGTTGTCCTTTTTGCAATTAGTTGTAGCCCGTTTTTGTACAAAACACATTCAGAATTACTTGAAATTAGGTGTATAAAATAGTGTAGTATAGGCAACTTTGTGATTATGCGTTTCTTTTCCCGTTCAGTATATATAACATTAATTTAATAATGTGTACGCAACTTTCAAGCCCTGTTATATATATAATTGATTTAATATGAATCTTCAAGTTGTTGATGTTGTTGACAGTAGCTAGTTTGATCTTTAGAATACATACTTACGCTATACTATGAAGTGTATTCGAAATAACGCTTACGTTCGACGTTATCATGACGTTTTCGATATAAGATTATAAACAGTTGTTCTGAAACGTAATACTGTGTCTACACAGCAGACTATTCTTACAGTTTCTTGTATAATCCTATTTATTATGTGTCCTGAATAATATACAATTTTTTTAAATCAAAGTATAACATATATTAATAAAAGCTTTGACGTTTGATTGTCTTCACATTTATTTATTTAAGATCAACCAAACAATTATGATTTTTTTATTTTAAGATTATGAAATGAAATAAAAAATAATTGTATTAGCATAACAAGTAATTTTAATTATTTAAAGATGTTGGTATACATGTAAGTGGCTATGACATTAATTGGTTAAATTTACATTTGTATGTTTATTAATGATTGTTTTTCTATTCATTTCATTAAATAATCATTCGTAGGTCACTAAGTCAATAAGTCGGTATACCACACTCCATTGATTAGGGCCTCCCACTGTGTGTTATTGACCCTTTTCTGAATTTTATTGACCCTTAACAGGAAGTGTTACGTAACACACTAATCGCCTACTAATTATATGCTGGGTTTTATTTTTGAGATCGGTCGTATTACATATTATATCCCCATACCATCTGTATCCTTGCATATTATATCCCCATATCCTCTATATCCTAACATATTATATCTCCATACCCTCTATATCCTTACATATTATATACCCATACCCTCTATATCCTTACATATTATATCCCAATACCCTCTTCATCCTTACATATTATATCCCCATACCGTCTATATCCTTACATATTATATCCCCATACCCTCTATGTCCAACATATTATATCCCATACCCTCTATATCCTTACATAGTATATCCCCATACCCTCTATATCCTTACATATTATATCCCCATACCCTCTATATCCTTACATATTATATCCCCATACCCTCTATATCCTTACATATTATATCCCTATACCCTCTGTATCCTTACATATTATATCCCCATACCCTCTATATCCTTACATATTATATCCCCATACCCTCTATATCCTTATATATTATATTCCCATACCCTCTATATCCTTACATATTATATCCCCATACCCTCTATATCCTTACATATTATATCCCCATACCCTCTATATCCTTACATATTATATTCCCATACCCTCTATATCCTTACATATTATATCCCCATACCCTCTATATCCTTACATAGTATATCCCCATACCCTCTATATCCTTACATATTATATCCCCATACCCTCTATATCCTTACATATTATATTCCAATACCCTCTGCATCCTTACGTATTATATCCCCATACCGTCTATATCCTTACATATTATATCCCCATACCCTCTATGTCCAACATATTATATCCCATACTCTCTATATCCTTACATAGTATATCCCATACCCTCTATATCCTTACATATTATATCCCCATACCCTCTATATACTTACATATTATATTCCCTTACCCTCTATATCCTTACATATTATATCCCTATACCCTCTGTATCCTTACATATTATATCCCCATACCCTCTATATCCTTACATATTATTTTCCCATACCCTCTATGTAATATAGCGACGTGAAAATATCTAACTCAAGAGTAGTCTATTGTCAACCCTTTTGTGTTTGTGATGTCGTTTGCATTTTTTATTACTTTTGTCTTTTCGTTTGTCTGTTTGCGTGTTTGTTTTTGTGTTTTGTGGTAGACTGTCGTCCTTGAATGCTGCTTTCCCTGTCCGATATTTTTATCCTTTTTTTTTTAATATGTATTTTATTAAACTACTATCTAATTATATTTCACAATAATCTATACACAGTTAAAAAAACAGAATAAATGTTCAACTTTGATTAAATGTACAAGTTACAATTCATAAGCAGTTCTAACGTTCAAAAGTGCGATCTAGCAGTCAACATGAATTTAGAATGAATATCTATCAGTCTGTAAGAATCTCCCCGAATGAAGGCAATCTCGTATCTTATATATGGTGGCTATGTCCCACCTCTTTGACTGTCACGTGTACCCTCGACCATGAACTCTAACCTCCGAAACTGGTTCTAGGACGCCAAATTTGGGTTGATCGTACAAATCTCCTCTTTTTGAAGTAAACACATTATTAAGCATACTTTCCAGACTGCTGATACGGAGTATTTATATAATTCGCCCAGAGTTGCCCCGGTCATTCCATTGTTTCAACAGACAAACCTCTACTTGACTAAAGGTTATGGTCATACTGTTACTAAATATATACTTAATTGGATTAATTAACTTTCATGCGCATCAGTCATGAACTTTCAGAGGAAATGGTCAAACCCAGGTCTCTACACAAACAACGTAATTAAGCTACTTCTGAGACAAATGACATGCCTATACCATCACGCGGTTACTCATTGTTAGTGCAGTGTCCGATATTTCATTAGTGTTTCTTGATGGACAGAGGCCGTGAATGAATGTTGGTTACCTAGTTTTTCCTAGTACATGTAATGACCAGCCATTGGTGCAATATAATAACTTACTTTAAGACCTCCCCAGCTCACTATAACACATCTATATCCTTACATATTATATACCCATACCCTCTATATCCTTACATATTATATTCCCATATCCTATATATCCTTATATATTATATCCCCATACCCTCTATATCCTTACATATTATATCCCCATACTCTCTATATCCGTATATGTTATATCCCCATACCCTCTATATCCTTACATATTATATCCCCATACCCTATATACTCTCTTCGTATATAATATGTCTCCGTAACCCTCTATATTACATTGATGGTATGGGGATCTATTATAAAGAGATATAGGATATTCGGATACAATGTGTAAGGATAGGGTGTGGGGGTATAATATATAAGTGTATAGAGTGTACGTTGACATATAAGGATATGTATGGGGATATAACATGTAAGTACATAGAGAGTACGGGGACATATTGTATAAGGTCAAATATGGAGTTATAATATTTAAGTATATAGAGAGTACGGAAACATATTATGTAGTGATATATAGGTATTGGTATATAATATGCAAGTATACTGAGGTTATGGTTAGGATATACAGGACAAGAAAGGGTGTGGAGCTTACTATGAAACGATATAAAGTATATGGCATGGGGATAAATACCGTATTTAAGGATATAGAGGGTATGGGGCATAATATATAATGTATATGGTATGGGTATATAATTCGTAAGTATATAAAGGTTATGGGGACATAATATATAACTGTATAAGGTATGAGTGTGAAATATGTAAGCATATTAGTGGTATGGGGACATCATTTGTAAGGATATATTTAAGGTATGGCGACATAATATGTAAGAATATTATATTAAGTATGGGGACACAATATGTAAAAAATAAATGGGGTATGGAGACATACTATGTAAGATATAGTGGGTATGCGGGCATACTATGGAAGGATGCAGAGGGTAAATGGACATACAATGTTAGAATATAGAGGTTAATGGGACATAATATCTAAGGATATATATGTTATGGGGACATACTATGTAAGGATACAGATGGTACAGGGAAATACAATGCAAGGATACATGGGTCGCGGGGACATAGTATGTCAAGATATATAGGATATGAGAACATAATATACTAAATTAAATAAAAATTCCTAAGTACCCATATAAAACTATATCAATAATACTCTCATTGTTTTGTGTATTTCACGTATGATCAGATATACGGTTGAATAATGAATTATCTGCTCTGATTGCAAGAACACACTATCAAGCTTTCAAGTTGGTGTGTTTTCTTAAAATTAAATGATAACACTTATACAACTGCGTACTTAGGATTGTGTTAAGTACTTTGAATTAGTATTTTCTAATTCTATAAAATGTTGAGTCGACTTTATGTTGTCTACTGTAATTTTAAAGAAATAGTCATATTATTATGTATTATGTTCCTCTACATCTCTTGCTGATGTATGTCAATCGTGTGTGTGTGTGTCCGTGTGTGCGTGCGTACGTGCATGCGTGCATATATACATACATATGCATGCATGCATGCGTGTGTGTGTTTGTGTGCGTGCGTGTGTGTGTGTGTGTGTGTGGGTTTGTACAGACATTCAAGTGAGGACATTGACCAAAAATAACAGCAACGATTGAGGACATGGCGGTCAAATGAGGACTGGCTCATTTGTCAAAAATCTCTAAGTTTCTTATTTAAGTATTATTTTGATGTGAAATATTGTATTCTTGTATAAATTATCTTTGTAACTGTTTGAGATAACTTCATGAACGATTTGAATCCAGTTTTAAGTTTGCAATTAGAAATTTCAGGAGTTTTCGCGACATTGGAATTGCAGGACCACCGTCGATTTAAATGAATTCAAATGTGTCGTTATAAATTCTTGAAATATTTGCCTAATGTCTTTATTAATTCACTTCAAATGAGTCAATTTTTATAAATTTTAGGGGCATTACAGTACTGGATTTAGCCAAAAATATCTAAACGCATTTTATATATGATCATGTGATTTCGGCCGATGGCGATGGAGGAAATTACGTCTGCTCCAGTGTGCACATTTCGTCATCAGCTTGTTAAAGCTACAGAGTCCCTATATCAATCGATTTCTTCTTTGTAGGCGTGTCTTTATTTGTAACTTCATGTTCACCAGCTCATGTCGAAATCGGGTATTTAAGCGAGCAAATATAGCGTAGGAAATCATTTACTGTATATACATCGACCAGAGCACATCGTACCTATACACTGGTAACAGTACTTTTTACAGAAAAAAAAGTTAGCTTCTTTCGGGGCTCGAACACACGACCTTCTGATTTCAAGTCCGGTGCTCTATCCACGGAACTATAACGCTACTTGAGAAAATAGTATACTAACTACTATTTATTATGAGGCAAAAAAACTTAACATATTTGAACGCAACTAAAGATGGATCACTAAATATGAAACCCATATTGTCGCAAGTGTAAATTAACATTGCCTGGTGTAATATTGTATTTTATTAATATGAAACTAATACTTCGCCTCAAATCAACCAAATCTCGACTTGTTATTTAGCGCTTGATGAGTTTGTATGCGCGCGCTTGTTATTACGTAATGCCTATTTAGTGTTAAAACTGCTACAGCATACCAATACATAGCAGTGGTCTAGTGGTTCAGCGTACGACTTTCAAAACTTACTAGTGCAAGGCTGTGGTTCAAATCCCGTTCCGGGCAATTGTTTTTTTAATCACATATATTTTGGAGCCGTATATTTATCGATGTTACCTGTACGGAGGCTAAATAAAAATGTGAAATTTTACGCATCGATTTCTCCTTATATACCGACTTTTGGGGTGTTCGTCGATTTGAAACTACTTCACACGTGACTCATTCATATTCATGAGTTATTACCAGTTAAAATAGGGCGTGTACAGCTTTAATGAATAGTTCTAAACAACAACAGATTCCTGTGGATATTTTATTACTTTACCGGTGTTTTAAATGTATCCCATTTTAAAGCAGACTTACACAAAATAAAATATTTTTATGACGCAATGATGATTGAATCCTTTGCCTTTCATAATATTTCAACACGTTTTATTTAATTGTAAACAGGTTATGTCAAAGGCTGGGGTACCTGCATAAAACATGATGAAATGTCGGTGTTTGCGTTAAACATCTGGTATTTTTTGTTAGTACATTTCCCACTTGACACGTGACCTAAATTCTTGACCTGGATTTCCCAGCAACAATTGCATAAAGCAGATTAGACTGGTATCCTTACCTCACTCTGCTCGCTAGTTTCTCTTCATGCAGAGCGAGTAACGAGCGCAATGTGGGAATAGTACCAGTCTAAACATTTACGACAATCGTCTGTAGGACCTTAAAATCACTTATTGTTTACAATTCATGTAAGCTTAAAGGTGTTTTTCGATACGATTTCTTACTCGCAGGATATATGCCAGTGCAGAAAAATGCCCCTCGCATTTAACGAGTATGCGAGTCTAAATTTTAGCCTTGTGCCAACTACCGGCCAACTTCACAGCAATTTTTAATTAAAATCAGATCCAAAATATTCGCTCCACTACTTTCCGCTATTTAGATCTGACAATATTCCATACCGGGTCACCTTAGATTGACCTTACGATTAGCCAATCAGATTTCAGCCTACAAAATTGTTCGGTATTGACAGCTTCACTGCGCATGTCGCATTGAACAGTAAAAACGCTACGCTGTGCAGCAGTCTACGCTTGGTATTGAAAGAGACAATGTCCGTAACTTTTAGCTTATAAAACACAAACAAATTGCGTTGACAAACATAATACACCAACCATTATTGAATATTTACTGAAAAAAAGAGATTGTAAACTTGACGGAATTTAATAGCGGTACAATTTTTTTTATCAATTCGTCGGATTGAACCCACACTAAAATTACACTGATATGTCCGCGGTCGAGTACGCTATCAACTGAGCTAATCGGGCCACATGTAATATGACATACTATTTAGGCTATCTAGTGTCGTAATAATTTTGGTGGAATATATATTTTCAAAATACACGATACCGCCCATGATTTTCTTCGTATCTTGATGTAAAACATACCATTGCATTTCTTTGAATGTATCGTGCAATAACACAGCAATAATACACGAAGACTTTATCTTTATTCGGATATGTAGATTTGCGTTTGTTCAGTTCACTCGAATAGAATAGAATAAGTTTTAATTTCATATGAATTATAAATGAAACGCACGATTTCATTGGTTGAATTTAGTTGATCTTCAGGTTCCGGAAATACGGTTGCCCGACGCCCGAGGCAAGTGGATTTTGGGTGCGGGCATGTGACCTTCGCAAATCTGGTTGCCCGCCGCTTGCCCGACTGGACGTTTCCATTCTAGACCAAATCAAGTGGCAAACTAGTATAATCAGATTGATAATTGAACAAAACTGAGCGCTGCTTTTTGCCGCGAGTAATTGTTAATAAGATCAAACGACTTTAGGTACAATCAACATTCTCGTCCCAGGCATTATTTCAATAAACAACTAATTAACTCGCACGCGCATTCACACCATTTGAAAACACAGTAGATCACAATTTATCCTGACACGTCTGTCAGGCGTGTGTCGATCGTCCAATGAAATCGCGGCAATCATGTCCGTGACCTTCCAACCATAAACATAGCTTCTAGCATTAACTTTTCAAAATAATCTCTGAACGTCATTTGGACCTTTCACCAATCAAATACAGAAAACTCTTTCTTAGTTTGCAAATTTAATGTGTCAAAATAATGACCAGCGTTACATTATGTTTTTGTTTAAATAAACCTTGCCGAAGATTTTTTTCATAACGAAAATGCATTTGTTTTACTCGAAGCACTCATTTATTAATGCGATTTTATGAGGTATTTAGTGTATTTCATTGATTTAGTCTGTAATTAAACGTATGTGGAAGTGCATACTACATAAACTTAGTGATATGCGCATGTCATGGGTTTTCGCGATTTCAAAAACAACAACACGGAAACTTGTCCTAGAGTTCTGAACTTTCGCTTTTGGTAAATAAGCCTATTGCTACTACTTCTTAAACAATTCCTAGGGAAAACCCTGTGCATGCCCCTTGCTTTCATCTAGTTCCCATTAGTTCAAATACAAAGGCATAGGAACGTTACAGATATTGGGGGCCAAGTAAATATTTTTAATAACGTATTTTTGTCTTGTTTATCGTCACACATTTAAATGAACAAAATAGCTTCATTTTTTTTGTCATCTGGTTACTAGTAATTGTACACACTGCCAAGCACATTTTTGGTCATCACATAATGGGTTGGTGTCTGTGTGTGGGGAGGGGGGTGGTGGTGGGGGGGGGGGGGGGGGGTTGTAAAATGAGTTTGTATACTGTCATCTTTATCATTTAAATAACACATATATTTAATTGACACAAAGAAGAAAATGCAGGAGTTTTTATATGAAACATTTTTTTTCCCAATTTTGAGAAGAAAATTCCCAATTGAAAGAAGAAAAAGAAAGAACACTGAACATTCTATACATACACTGGCTACGTCACAACGGACGATAGGCCTCTATACTAAGACTCATTACCGAGCAAAATATGGCTTTTGTCTACATACGCATACGCATAACCGCCAACGGATTACTTTATATTTCAATAAATTGTTTATAAATCATTTTGTAACAAATTATTTGTTTGTACAAACACAGGAGTTCATAGTTTAATAAGTAAAACCTAATGCTTTTATTTACCATCATTTTACCGTCTAAACATAATGCTTTCTCTTTCATGACTTTTGAAGTACTTTCGTTTTCGATTTATAAATAGGCATTATGCTAATTAGCCACGAGCTACTCAAGAGGTAGCGACAAACTATTTAAAACCGACAAACAAGTATATCGGTAAACTTGTGACAAATATTTGTCTCATTATGGATCTGACACGGGTACGTATATAGAAACCTGTCAAAATTAGAAGATAGTGGCCAGTGCTCCCCAAAATATAACTCGCAGCAGACGGTATTATTGTTTACACCGCCATTGATTACCGGCATGCCTTGCGCAGAATCACACAGGTCAATCGCGCAGCGACACCTATCGGACACAATGAACACTGAAAAGTAGCAAAAATGTGACAAGTATTGAATATGAAATGCTTTTAAATGCCTCTGTTGATCTTGTTGTACTGTAAACAGTATGAAAGATACAATTATGAAATAAATGTTTGAATGTTTTGTTTCCCAATTTCATGAAAAATCACCCTAAAATTCCCAAGTTTGAGGGTATGGGTTATGTTCCCAAAATGTAGAAAAAAAGCACTGCCTGCACGCAAAATCCACTTCCCTTAATGGCTCAGATCTCCGCATCTTGTTTGAGAATGTGGAGAAAATGCAGAAACAGTACGGAAAAAGACAATTTCCACAAATTTGTTAAATTATACTGCGGAAAAGTTTCTTGTATGCAGAAAAAAGGTACATAGACAATTATGGTCGCGGAAAATTGTCTTAGAATATTTCGCGATGCGGACATTTGGGACTATTGGCCAAGCCCTATTAGCTCAGTCAGTAATGGATCTGACTATGAATCTGAGTTTGAATCCTAGCTCTGCCACATTCCTTGTGTTGATTTGACCAAATACATTGTATAATACAAACTGATAAAAACTTAATTATCTTTTTCATCTGGAAATTATCATGGCCTGTCGGTCCATGGAATTAGAATTCATTATGGCCCGAGGGGATTTATCATAGACTCGGACCATCCGGCCACCGCTAATGTCGCACACTTTACATAACTGAAATGCCTTTATCACCTAAAAGTACAATTACTACAAAATAAAAATGTTGAGTCAACTGTGACATTTAAAGTCTTATTTTCCCAAAATAAAGAAAAAACAATTTCTAAGTCACCGTATAATCCCTTATAAATGCCCTCCCCTAATAAGCAACCATGCAGGCTTTTTTTCTTGATGGAGAAAGTCATTAAATAATTTAAAAATTGAATTATGTATTTTTGGTATCAAATAAACCCCCTCTTTTGATAAAGGTTACACCCCTGGGGGCGTTTATTACGGATTATACGGTATATTAAATGTAGCCCTATTTGACAATGTATTTGTTGCAGACTTGTATAACTTTTAAGAGCTTGATTTTGAAACTTACAAACAAACTATATACTATATAATATACATTTAGTAGGATTATTTTTTTCCCAATTTGTAGATTTCACGCGCATTTTTCCCTATTCAAAAGGCCCCTGGCCCCACTTTCAAAAATGCAGAAAAATCCCTGACTCAACTTAACAGTTTTGAAAACATTGTTTCAGGAAAATTGCGGCGACAAAAACGAAATTTACAGTCTACATGTATTACAAAATTAAATCTCCAAGAGCTGGATGCTTACCAATATTGTTTGGTAAAATGTATTGACACCTACATTGGTAAGTATATTTGTATGATTGTGTCTGTTCAAATTCAAACTTTGTCCGTTAAGCGTTTGATTCCCAGTGGAGTACCAGGTGGTTTTCCTCCGGGTTCTTTGGTTTCCTCCTACAATAATTACCACAATTACCACAGTTGCAATAACTTGTTTCATAATCAATGTAAAATAAATAAAGTTTAAAGTAAACAGTGGTTAAAGGTTTTTAAGCTTGTTATTTCCTTGGTTATCTAAAGTTTTCTTCTGGGACTTTCACAAAATATTGTTATTTGGCTGCAGAGAAAATCAATTAAAATATGTTTAAAAGTTAAATTCCTTGATTAATCCACGTTTGATCATTATTTCGTGCTTGTTTTTTTCTGCCACTAATAATACAATAAAATATGAGCAGTGCCACAGGAAAAGATGTCTAGCATTTGCAGCTGTTTATCATTGTCCACACTGTTCCTTCTGGCATTTCAAAGGTGAACATTATCAGGATTATCTGGTTCTAAATGCCCATATACCCTTTTTTGAAAAGGGACAGGGCCGTGCTATTTGTTGTTTGATATTAAATTAAAACTTTCAAGCATGTTTGGCCCTCACAGCTAGTCCGTGCAAATTAAAATGAGAGTTCTATTAGCCAAAATTGTTAGTTTATGTACATGTTTAGCCTTACTGATCATCTTCTGATCATCTAGATTTTTGAAAAACAAGTCTCTAGCGGAAACTTTTTGAAAATTATAATTGATTTTGATTTGGGACTTTTTCTAAAATGATTAACATGACATGCTGTTGATCCTTGTCGATTTTTTTTTTGATTCAATATTCAACATGGCCGCCAGTGGCCATCTTTTTTTACATAGTATTAGAGTTATATAGTAAACATTTGTATTGACTACTCCTCTGAAACTACTTGACGAATTTTCATGAAACTTCAAAGGAATGCTGCTCTTGATGTCTAGTTGATCAAAGCACAATTTCAGGTTGGCCGGATATTCAAGATCGCTACCATGGATAAAAATAGATTTTCAAAAAAAGGTTTGTAGCAACTACTTCTTAGAAACTGTAAATGATATTGATATGGGACTTTTTCTAAAATGTTCAGCATGAAATTTGTTTTCATTCAGTATTAAACATGGCCACCAGTGGCCATCTTTGTTTACATAGAGTTATATAGTAAAAACTTGTAGTGACTAGGCCATCCTTAAAAAATTGTTGGTTTGCAGTGCGCGATCGACTCATACAAATGGCGACTCAAACTGTTTTTATGGTGTTTCATGGCGCCGATTTATTTTTTCTCGATCTTTTCCGGTAGATTTTTTCTTTGCGGTTCATATAAACGAGACTGGTTCCCCCTCGATGTTGCATAATGCGCCAGTCGAAGTGGGAAAAACTGATACCCAGCCTGTCAAGGTAATTACACTCGCATCCTACAGGTCATACTACACCAATTCATTTTCCATAGGCCTACCTTATAGCTCTAAGCTCTGTACAGAGTTCCCTAATATAGGAAGCTATATTTTTTATTACTTGTTTTGAAAGACCTATCTTAGTTTTATCAAAAAAACATATATAAGCCATACGTTGAGTATGTTTTGAAAAAAGCTGTTTGGGTCGGATGGTGCTGACCCACCTACTTGCATGTAGAAACATGAGGAAAATGTAAAATAATTTCTTTTTTTTGATTATGCAACACATTATAAATACATTGCACAAATGTTTGATTTAACCTTTATAAGTACTCTTCAAAAGTTGAATTTTAATTTTTTAGCAAGATTTTTTGGTTTGTTTACATTGTCAACCAATCAAAATTAAGAGATTCTGTGTAATAGCTCCGAAATTACCCTGGAACTTTTTCCCTGCCCGCTGATTGATTGGTAATTGGTGTAGTCTGATCTACATGGCATAATGGAATAAACAGTCGTCAAATTTCACAGTTTTAGGATGACTGGCAATAATTATTCTTGATTGATCTATATATTGTAATTCTAGGGGCAGGGCAATGGCGAGACCTGAGCGATGGCGACATGATTGCGGCTGACAATGAAGATAGTGACGTTCATTCCGATATCGACATGCCGCCAGTGAAAAACACCCCATCTTCCTCTGGTAAGCAAGTTCTTAATTTCCATTTCTTTTCACTTGTTATTAGATTCTTGTTGTTTTTTTGTGTTTTTTTGTATGTTAGATTGAAAAGCATTTCAAATATATTGTGTTTTAGTTGTAAAATTGAATTGTTGTTCAAGATAGAGTAAATAGTTACAATGGACCCTCGAACCAAAAGTAAGAAAAATAACACGTTAGAGAGGTTTATCACAGTGGTCATTGTCCTTATTTGTTGGTGCATATTTCACACTAGTCTTCATTTGAATGTGTTTCTCCTTGCACTGTCCTCATTGGTTCTACATCAATGAGTGTGTGCTCTCCAGGTTCAGAATAGCTATGTTTTCCATTGCTGTATTAGTATCTTCCTGTTTTTCTATTACCGAGCCCAGTTGACTCGGTCTGTAACGCGCTCGACGTTGAATCCGGGTGTTGTGAGTTTGAGCCCCAACTGGGCCACATTTTTCGGGATGTTTAACCAAAGATGTTGTCCTAAGTCATTCCTCTCCCACCACTGTTTTGATGTGGGGAAAGCTGTCCTTTATCTGCAAAGAATTGGTGTGCTAGTACCGGTACATCCCAGGAAATAACATGTTTATGCTAACTGACCGCCGTACATAACTGAAATAGTGTTGATAAACTGCATTAATTCCAACACGATCAATCACAACCAGCTTTTTATCTAAATAAACACTCTTTATTATAATTCTAGGGGTAGAGCAATTGCGAGACCTGGGCGATGGCGACATGATTGCGGCTGACAATAAAGATTGTGATGTTCATTCCGATATCGACATATCGCAAGTGAAGAATACCCGCTCTTCCTCTGGTAAGCTAGTTCTTAATTTCCATTTCTTTTCACCTGTTATTAGATTCTTGTCTTGTTCTTTTTTTGTTTTTTGTATATATATTAGATTGAAAAGCATTTCAATTCTATTGTGATCTAGTTGTAAAATTGAATTGTTGATTCAATATAGGGTAAAAAGTTACAATGGACCCTCAAACCAATAGCAAAAAAACAAAACACAGAGGTTTATCCAGTGATCATTGTCCTTATTTGTTGGTGCATATTTCACACTAGTCTTCATTTGAATGTGTTTCTCCTTGCACTGTCCTCATTGGTTCTACATCAATGAGTGTGTGCTCTCCAGGTTCAGAATAGCTATGTTTTCCATTGCTGTATTAGTAACTTCCTGTTTTTCTATTAACAAGCCCAGTTGACTCGGTCTGTAACTCGCTCGACTTTGAATCCGGGTGTCGTGCATTCGAGCCCCAACTGGGCCACATTTAGGATGCTTAACCAAAGACGTTGTGTCCTAAGTCATTCCTCTCCCACCACTGTTTTGATGTTGGGAAAGTTGTCCATTATCTGCAAAGAATTGGTGTGCTAGTACCGGTACATCCCAGGAAATAACATGTTTATGCTAACTGACCGCCGTACATAACTGAAATAGTGTTGATTAACTGCATTAAGTCCAACACGATCAATCACAACCAGCTTTTTATCTAAATAAACACTTAATTATAAGTCTAGGGGCAGAGCAATGGCGAGACCTGGACGACGGCGACATGATTGCGGCTAACAATAAAGATAGTGACGTTCATTCCGATATCGACATGGCGCCAGTGAAAAACACCCCCTCTTCCTCTGGTAAGCAAGTTCTTAATTTCCATTTATTTTCACCTGTTATTAGAATCTTGTGGTTTTAATTTATTTGTTCTTGTTCATTATACCGGAGGCCCCGGGTTCAATCCTCCGTTGTTCCACTGAGTTCCGTTGGTGTGTTCTTGGGCAAGACACTTTCCCTTAGCCTCGTCTGTCGGATGGGGACGTAAACCGGGCGGTTCCGTGTATCGGTCTATCCTCCGAGCACGTTAAAAAACCATAGGAATCTATTCGATAATAAGAGTAGGGCAGGTTCCCGGATTCCTATTTATCCTTCCCCTCTCTGAGGCAGCTCTAAATAACCTATACTGTGTTGATGAGCCGTTAAACAACATTCAATTCAATTAAACTATGATTAGATTGAAAAGCATTTTAATTCTACTGTGTTCTAGGTGTAAAATTGAATTGTTGGTTCAATATAGGGTAAAAAGTTACAATGGACCCTCAAACCCATAGTAAAAAAAAGAATACGTCAGAGAGGTTTATCACAGTGGTCATTGTCCTTATTTGTTGCTGCATATTTCACACTAGTCTTCATTTGAATGTGATTCTCCTTGCACTGTCCTCATTGGTTCTACATCAATGAGTGTGTGCTCTCAAGGTTCAGAATAGCATCTTCCTGTTTTTCATTTACCGACCCCAGTTGACTCGGTCTGTAACGCGCTCGACTTTGAATCCGGGTGTCGTGAGTTTGAGCCCCAACTGGCCCCTTTCTTCATGATGTTAAACCAAAGACGTTGTGTCCCAAGTCATTCCTCTCCCACCACTGTTTTGATGTGGGGAAAGTTGTCCGTAACCTGCGAAGAATTGGTGAGCTAGTACCGGTACATCCCAGGAAATAACATGTTTATGCTAACTGACCGCCGTACATAACTGAAATAGTATTGATCAACTGCATTAAGTCCAACACGATCAATCACAACCAGCTTTTATCTAAATAAAAACTCTTAATTATAATTCTAGGGGCAGAGCAATGGCGAGACCTGAGCGACGGCGACGTGATTGCGGCCGACAATGAAGATAGTGACGTCCATTCCGATATCGACATGCCGTCAGTGAAGAACACCCCATCTTCCTCTGGTAAGTGAGTTCTTAATTTCCATTTATTTTCACTTGTTATTAGATTCTTGTGTTTTTTTTGTGTTTTCTTGTATGTTAGATTGAAAAGCATTTCAATTCTATTGTGTTTTAGTTGTAAAATTGAATTGTTGTTCAATATAGGGCAAATAGATACAATGGACCCTCGAAGAAGAAAAATATACCGAGCCCAATTGACTCGGTCTGTAACACGCTCGACTTTGAATCTGGGTGTCGTGAGTTTGAGCCCCAACTGCGCCACATCTTTTGGGATGTTTAACCAAAGACGTTATGTCCTATGCCATTCGTCTCCCACCACTGTTTCATGTGGGGAAAGTTGTTCTAGGAGTAAAATTGAATTGTTGGTTCAATATAGGGTAACAAGGTACGATAGACCCTCAAACCAAAAGTAAATAACGTTAAGAAAAAGAACAAGTTAGAGAGGTTTATCACAGTGGTCATTGTCCTTATTTGTTGGTGCATATTTCATACTAGTATTCACTTGCATATGTTTCTCCTTGCACTGTCCTCATTGGTTCTACATCAATGAGTGTGTGCTCTCCAGGTTCAGAATAGCTATGTTTTCCATTGCTGTATTAGTATCTTCCTGTTTTTCTATTACCGAGCCCAGTTGACTCGGTCTGTAACGCGCCCGACTTTGAATCCGGGTGTCGTGAGCTTGAGCCCCAACTGGGCCACATTTTTCGGGATGTTTAACCAAAGACGTTGTCCTAAGTCATTCCTCTCCCACCACTGTTTTGATGTGGGGAAAGCTGTCCATTATCTGCAAAGAATTGGTGTGCTAGTACCGGTACATCCCAGGAAATAACATGTTTATGCTAACTGACCGCCGTACATAACTGAAATAGTGTTGATCAACTGCATTAAGTCCAACACGATCAATCACAACCAGCTTTTTATCTAAATAAACACTCTTTATTATAATTCTAGGGGTAGAGCAATTGCGAGACCTGGGCGATGGCGACATGATTGCGGCTGACAATAAAGATTGTGATGTTCATTCCGATATCGACATATCGCAAGTGAAGAATACCCGCTCTTCCTCTGGTAAGCAAGTTCTTAGATTCTTGTCTTGTTCTTTTTTTGTTTTTTGTATATATATTAGATTGAAAAGCATTTCAATTATATTGTGATCTAGTTGTAAAATTGAATTGTTGATTCAATATAGGGTAAAAAATTACAATGGACCCTTAAACCAATAGCAAAAAAAAGAACACAGAGGATTATCCAGTGATCATTGTCCTTATTTCTTGGTGCATATTTCACACTAGTCTTCATTTGAATGTGTTTCTCCTTGCACTGTCCTCACTGGTTCTACATCAATGAGTGTGTGCTCTCAAGGTCTCAAAACAGTGGTGGGAGACGAATCAGAGATAAGCAGATCTTATGCCGTGGTGCGGTGTCCGTCTTTACGTCCGTCTGTCTGTCCGTAAAGTTTTATTTGTAGCGAGTACTTCTCTGAAACTACTGGATGGATATTCATGAAACATTACAGAAATGTTGCCCATGAAGTCTAGTTGATCCTAGCAAAAATTCATGTTGATGTGAAATCCAAGATGGCCGCCAAAGCTAAAAATATTTTTTTAAAATACAAGTTTGTAGCGACTACTTCTTGAAAACTATAAGTGATATTGATATGGGACTTTTGCTAAAATTATCAGCATGACATGATGTTGGTCTTTGTCAAAAATCGTTTTGATTAGGCGTTAAACATGGCTGCCAGCGGCCATCTTTGTTTACATAGAGTTATATAGTAAAAACTTGTAGCGACTACTCCTCTGAAACTACTTGGTGGATTTTCATGAAACTTTACAGAAATGTTGTCCATGAAATCTTGTTGATCCTAGCAAAAATACATGTTGATGTGAAATCCAAGATGGCCGCCAAAGCTAAAAATAGATTTTTAAAATACAAGTTTGTAGCGACTACTTCTTGAAAACTATAAGTGATATTGATATGGGACTTTTTCTAAAATGATCAGCATGACATGGTGTTGGTCGTTGTCAAAAATCGTTTTGATTAGACGTTAAACATGGCTGCCAGCGGCCATCTTTGTTTACATAGAGTTACATAGTAAAAACTTGTAGCGACTACTCCTCTGAAACTACTTGGTGGATTTCCATGAAACTTTACAAGAATGTTGCTCTTGATGTGTAATTGATCCTAGCAAAATTTCAGATCGACCAGAAATTCAAGATGGCTGCCACACTAAAAATAGATTCTTAAAAAATAATTTTGTAGCGACTACTTCTTGAAAACTATAAGTGATATTGATATGGGACTTTTTTCTAAAATGATCAGCATGACATGATGTTGATCTGAGTCGAACATTATTTTGATTCGACGTTAAACATTGCTGCCAGTGTCCATCTGTGATTACATAGAGTTATGTAGTAAAAACTTGTAGCGACTACTTCTCTGAAACTACTTGACCGATGTTCATGAAACTTCACAGGAATGTTGCTCTTGATGTCTAGTTGATCCTAGAAAAATTACAGGCTGGCCGGAAATTCAAAATGGCCACCACGGCTAAAAATAGATTTAAAATTAATAATTTTTTAGCGACTACTTCTTGAAAACTGTAAGTGATATTGATATGGGACATTTTCTAAAATGATCAGCATGACATGATGTTGATCCTTGTCGAAATTTATTTCGATGCGACTTTAAACATGGCTGCTAGCGGCCATCTTTGTTTACATAGATTTATATACTAAAAATTTGTAGCGACTACTCCTCTGAAACTACTTGGCAAATTGTTATGAAACTTCATAGAAATGGTGCTCTTGATGTCTTATTGATCTCAGATTTTTTTAAGGTCGGCCGGAAATTCAAGATGGCCGCCATGGCTAAAAACAGACTTTTAGAAAAAAGATTTTAGCGACTACTTCTTGAAAACTGTGAGTGATATTGATATGGGACTTTTTCTAAAATGATCAGCATGACATGATGTTGATCCTTGTCGAAAATTATTTTGAATCAAAATTAAACCTGGGCACCAGTGGCCATCTTTGTTTACATAGAGTTTGTATAGTAAAATTTGTAGTGACTACTCCTCTGAAACTACTAGACGGATATTCATGAAACTTCACAGGAATGTTGCTCTTGATGTCTAGTTGATCCTAGCACAATTTCAGGTCGGCCGGAAATTCAAGATGGCCACCATGGCTAAAACATAGATTTTTAAAAACAAGTTTGTAGCGACTACTTCTTGAAAACTATAAGTGATATTGATATGGGACTTTTTCTGAAATGATCAGAATGACAAGATGTTGATCCTTGTCGAACATTATTTTGATTCGACATTAAACATGGCTGTCAGTGGCCATCTTTGTTTATCTAGAGTTATATAGTAAAAACTTCAACTTGTAGTGACTACTCCTCTGAAACTACTTGACAGTTTTTATGAAACTTCACAGGAATGCTGACCTAGCTATCAAAATCTACCAGTAGGAATGCTGACCTAGCTATCAAAATCTATCAGTAGAGCTTCAAGGTGATTGACCTCTTGTTCTATTACCGAGCCCAGTTGACTCGGTCTGTAACACGCTCGACTTTGAATCCGGGTGTCGTGACTTCGAGCCCCAACTGGCCACATTTGGGATGTTTACCCAAAGACGTTGTGTCCTAAGTCATTCGTCTCCCACCACTGTTTTGATGTGGTGAAAGTTGTCCGTTACCTGCGAAGAATTGGTGAGCTAGTACCGGTACATCCCAGGAAATAACATGTTTATGCTAACTGACCGCCGTACATAACTGAAATAGTATTGATAAACTGCATTAAGTCCAACACGATCAACCACAACCAGGTTTTTATCTAAATAAACACTCTTAATTATAATTCTAGGGGCAGAGCAATGGCGAGACCTGGACGACGGCGACATGATTGCGGCTGACAAATGAAGATAGTGACGTTCATTCCGATATCGACATGGCGCCAGTGAAAAACACCCCCTCTTCCTCTGGTAAGCAAGTTCTTAATTTCCATTTATTTTCACCTGTTATTAGAATCTTTTGGTTTTAATTTATTTGTACTTGTTGATTATACCGGAGGCCCCGGGTTCAATCTCCGTGGTGCCACTGAGTTCCGTTGGTGTGTTCTTGGGAAAGACGCTTTCCCTTAGCCTCGTCCTTCGGATTGGGACGTAAACCGGGCGGTCCCGTTTATCGGTCTATCCTCCGAGCACGTTAAAGAACCATAGGAATCTTTCCGATAATAAGAGTAGGACAGGTTCCCGGATTCCTATGTATCCTTCCCCTCTCCCTGGGGTGGCTCTAAATAACATATACTGTGTTGATTAGCCGTTAAACAACATTCAATTCAATTAAACTATGATTAGATTGTAAAGCATTTTAAATCTACTACGTTCTAGGTGTAAAATTGAATTGGTGGTTCAATATAGGGTAAAAAGTTACAATGGACCATCAAACCAATAGCAAAAAAAACACCCCATCTTCCTCTGGTAAGCAAGTTCTTAATTTCCATTTCTTTTCACTTGTTATTAGATTCTTGTTGTTTTTTTTGTGTTTTTTTGTATGTTAGATTGAAAAGCATTTCAAATCTATTGTGTTTTAGTTGTAAAATTGAATTGTTGTTCAAGATAGAGTAAATTGTTACAATGGACCCTCGAAACCAAAGGTAAGAAAAATAACACGTAAGAGAGGTTTATCACAGTGGTCATTGTCCTTATTTGTTGGTGCATATTTCACACTAGTCTTCATTTGAATGTGTTTCTCCTTGCACTGTCCTCATTGGTTCTACATCAATGAGTGTGTGCTCTCCAGGTTCAGAATAGCTATGTTTTCCATTGTTGTATTAGTATCTTCCTGTTTTTCATTTACCGACCCCAGTTGACTCGGTCTGTAATGCGCTCGACTTTGAATCTGGGTTTCGTGAGTTCGAGCCCCAACTGGGCCCCTTTCTTCATGATGTTAAACCAAAGACGTTGTGTCCCAAGTCATTCCTCTCCCACCACTGTTTTGATGTGGGGAAAGCTGTCCATTATCTGCAAAGAATTCGTGTGCTAGTACCGGTACCTCCCAGGAAATAACATGTTTATGCTAACTGACTGCCGTACATAACTGAAATAGTGTTGATAAACTGCATTAAGTCCAACACGATCAATCACAACCAGCTTTTTATCTAAATAAACACTCTTAATTATAATTCTAGGGGCAGAGCAATGGCGAGACCTGAACGACGGCGACATGATTGCGGGTGACAATAAAGATAGTGACGTTCATTCCGATATCGACATGCCGCCGGTGAAGAACACCCCATCTTCCTCTGGTAAGCAAGTTCTTTATTTCCATTTCTTTTCACCTGTTATTAGATTCTTGTGGTTTTATTTTACTTTTTCTTGTTGACCGGATTGAAAAGCATTTAAATTCTATTGTGTTCTAGGTGTACAATTGAATTGTTGGTTCAATATAGGGTAACAAGTTGCAATGGACCCTCAAACCAAAAGGAAGAAAAAGAACATGTTAGAGAGGTTTATCACAGTGGTCATTGTCCTTATTTGTTGGTGCATATTTCACACTAGTCTTCATTTGAATGTGTTTCTCCTTGCACTGTCCTCATTGGTTCTACATCAATGAGTGTGTGCTCTCCAGGTTCAGAATAGCTATGGTTTCCATTGCTGTATTAGTATCTTCCTTTTTTCATTTACCGAGCCCAATTGACTCGGTCTGTAACACGCTCGACTTTGAATCTGGGTGTCGTGAGTTTGAGCCCCAACTGCGCCACATCTTTTGGGATGTTTAACCAAAGACGTTATGTCCTAAGCCATTCGTCTCCCACCACTGTTTCATGTGGGGAAAGTTGTTCTAGGAGTAAAATTGAATTGTTGGTTCAATATAGGGTAACAAGGTACGATGGACCCTCAAACCAAAAGTAAATAACGTTAAGAAAAAGAACAAGTTAGAGAGGTTTATCACAGTGGTCATTGCCCTTATTTGTTTGTGCATATTTCACACTAGTCTTCATTTGAATGTGTTTCTCCTTGCACTGTCCTCATTGGTTCTACATCAATGAGTGTGTGCTCTTCAGGTTAAGAAAAGCTATGTTTTCCATTGCTGTATTAGATCAGTGGTATCTCCCTGCTTTATTATTATAAGTTTATTATCATTCTTTTTTTTCCCAGTGTGTTCATAAAGAAAGGATTTTCAAGTGCATTTCAAAAGGAGAAATTTTACCAAACACCCTTCCAGATAATGTGAGTATCGGTAATCATGCAAGTGATGGTGATCGTGTAAGTGACAGTGATGGTGGATCGACTGTTATGAGTTTCAAGGGACTTGGGGAAAAGAAAGAAATAACAGAGCAATTGTCAGGGTCTAAATCTGGAAAAAGAACTAAAAAAATGCAATGTTGTGTGTACTGTGAAAAGCTGTCAACAAAGCTATCCAGACACTTGGCTAGTATACACTCAGAGGAGCAAGAAGTACGATTCCTTTGTCTACCTCGAAGCCTCTCCCGCACTAAGTTTTCCCAAAAAATCAAAAATGAGGAAAAACGCTTGGGCGAAGTTGGTTGCTGAAGGGAATTTTGTCCACAACAGCAAAGTGAAATTGGAGGGGAATGGCAGCATTATATCTAAATATCGTCCGCGGAAAAATAATTAAAAGCAGAAGTACTTACCTTGTGAATTTTGTAAAGCTCATTTCGTTCAGACTGATCTTTGGAAGCACCATAAGACGTGTCCAGCAAAACCACCTGGACAAAGGAGTGATGGACCAGTGAAGAATGCAAGGTTGTTAGATCCTGTGATATCACAAATTTCTGATGCACTGAATAAGAACGTCATATCCAAAATGAGAGATGACCATCTAGCTGTCAAAGTTAAGTCTGACCCATTGATACTTGAGTATGGTCAAAGACAATATGATAAGACAGGAAAACATGTTCATACACATCAATACATTTCCCAGACAATGCGTGCATTAGCTCGGATTTCTATTGCTTTGAACAAAATAAATCCTTCTATCAGCAACTTGTCACAATGCTTATGTGCCCGACAATGGGAAAATGTTCTAAAAGCTGTCAAAGATGTTGCAAAATATGACAGCACATCCCAAACATTCGCTAAACCAACCTTAGCTCAGAAGATAGGACAGAAACTAAAAAAATGTGCCGAAATGGTGAGAAATAATGCACTTAAATCTGGAGACAGTGACGTCCAACAGGCTGCATCAGGATTTTTAGATGTGTATGAAGAGGAATGGACTGATAGGATTGGCTTTCATGCCTTAGAATCTATAACTGATGGAAAATACAACAAGATCCAATACCTTCCACTGGTAGAAGATGTTCAAAAACTTACTAAATACATACGAGACCAAATACATCAGACTGTTAAGTCAGATGTTGATCAGACAGAGAAACATGCAAAGCTAGCCAATCTATGCCTTGCACAGGTTATTTTGTTTAATCGGAGGAGAGCGGGAGAGGCTTCGAGGTTGACAAAGGAATCGTACTTAACTGCAATTAAATTCCAGTCACCAGTGGATATTGATGTGAAAGAAACTTTGTCAAAATTTCGACAGATCACACTTTTTCGGTGCATATTTATGAATGTCAGCTGTTTTTTATAGTGCAGATGAAAAGGTTATAATGTAATTATTACACTAACATTTTTATCAGAAAACAGTGTATAACATATTTAACGTCAGTTTTTGGCAAGAGGTAAAGTCAATGAGCCGGAGGTAGGGACAATGATATGGAGCTGGCGTCAGTGCTAATGTATTTGGTGTATAATGTACATGCACAGTAATATACTGTGTTGGGCATAGCATTTTGTAGTAAATTAGCTGTTAATTCGCATAGTATTTTGTAGTAAATTAACTTTTAAGTCAACCTGTAATCGATACTATGCGATAGTTACACAGTTGTATTTACATATTCGGATACTCAATTTAGTATATCTTGGAGACATAACCAGAAAACGTTAAAACAGACAGTTTTAGCATTGTGTTTGTGCATCACATTCTACACCAGTTTCGAAAATACATTTTTTTTTTGTAATCTGTGATAAAAAGTGCATGTATTAATTAATTTGTTTCAACTCAAATTTCGGATATTACAATATCATATCAACGTTAAGATATGTGTGATTATTATTTAATTATTTCAACTGAAATAAACACAGAAAGATACGATGTACGTACACAGCGCGACAAGTTTTGTTTTTATACATGACGCAATAATCGGAAACTTGCATTTGGGTCAGTGGTAAGGCAATATTGTTTTTACTAAATTGTCAAACGAATTTAACACAAGATTTAATGTCGGAACAGACAGTTAACTGAATTCATCAAAGCATACACAACAAGACAGTTATGAAAACGTGATAACTGTTCAGTGACAAATATTAATTTATTTGAAACAACATACTCAGTCGATTAGTGAATTTATAATAATGTAAATTTTTTGCCCGTTTCATTATAAAGGTAGTGATAATCAAGCATTTGAATATCACAAGTCGCGTCGTTAGACGAGCAAGCGCAAATGGGGCAAGATGTTGTTTTTTGTGTCGGATAAGAGATAGTTATTCGTAGTGGCAAACACTATTGTTCTTAAATATCGATAATTTTCTTAGTAGTTAAATTAGTACAATTGTAATGTTTGAACATTCTGTTAGTATTCTAATCAAAACAAGTAGAATAATATTGCTCAATTCTTTCCCTAACCGCACACGACATTGTTTTGCGGAAATCGGGTAAAGCAGGCTGATATAAAACATATACTACTTGTATCGAGGCGACGAGATCAGTCGCATGGTACCTTGGCAAATAATAAAGTATCGGGACTTGTAATTGACCAAAAATGCTCCTAGCGTTGAGGCAATCTCCGCGTCATCGACCCTAGCTCCGGCTCATTGACTCAACCTCGTGCCGAAAATTGACAATACATCTGTTGTACTCTCTTTTTTTTTCTGGCAAACCAGTTTAGTACTGAGTAATGATTACATGAAAGGCTTTTTATCTTCACTAAAAAAACAGCTGACTTTCATAAGAAATGAGAAAACACACACAACTTTTAATCTTGTAATAGACATAGGCGTGAAATTAAACAATAATTTGTAATAATTTTGCAACTTAAACATACTTTAACACATAATTGGAATACCATTCCTCAAATTTTAGCTCGACTGATCAGAGATCAGCAGAGCTTAAGCCGTGGTGTGGTGTCCGTCCGTCCGTCCGTGTCCGTCTGTCCGTAACATTTTGTTTGTAGCGACTACTCCTCTGAAACTACTGGATTTTCATGAAACTTTACAGAAATGTTGCCCATGATGTCTAGTTGATCCGAGCAAAAATTCATGTTGATGTGAAATTCAAGATGGCCTTGATGGTCAAAGCTAAAAATAGATTTTTAAAGAACAAGTTTGTAGCGACTACTTAGTGATATTGATATGGGACCTTTTCTGAAATGATCAGCATGGCATGATGTTGATCCTTGCCGAAAATCATTTTGATTCGACATCAAAGGGGTTGATGCACTATTTTCAAACACTATTTATTTAATAGGGCTCTGAACAATTTGAAAAAAGCTGAAAGAATTATCAAAATGCCATGAAAAACAAAGGAGATTATCAGATATGACCTATTTACAATTTGCAAAGAACATAAATGGAGGCGGCCATCTTTGAACGATGATGTCATGGCGCCATTTTACCATATAAGGCATATTGACAAAAATACATTTTAAAGCAAAGAAAATCACTGCAAATTGATTAAAAATAAATATACAGATGTAAAATGTATAAATTGTATGATAATTTTTCATTTGCAGTAATTTTCTTTGCTTTTAAAGACATTTTGTTAATATGCCATATATGGTAAAATGGCGCGATGACGTCATCGTTCAAAGATGGCTGCCTCCATTTATGTTATTTGCAAATTTTCAATAGGTCGTATCTCCTTTGTTTTACATGGCATTTTGATTATTCTTTCATTTTTTTTCAAATTTTTCAGAGCCCTATTAAATAAATAGTGTTTGAAAATAGTGCATCGATCCCTTTAAACATGGCTGCCAGCCGCCATCTTTGTTTACATATATATATAGTAAAACTTGTAGCGACTACTCCAGAAACTACTTGACGGATTTTCATGAAACTTCACAAGAATGTTGCTCTTGATGTCTAGTTGATCCTAGCAAAATTTCAGGCCTGGCCGGAAATGCAAGATGGCTGCCACGACTAAAAATAGATTTTTAAAAAACAAGTTTGTAACGACTACTTCTTGAACACTGTAAATGATATTGACATGGGACTTTTTCTTAAATGATCAGCATGACATGATGTTGGTCCTTGTCGATTTTTTTTTGATTCGTCATTAAACATGGTCGCCAGCGGCCATCTTTGTTTGCATACAGTTATATAATGAAACATTGTAGCGACTACTCCTCTGAAACTATTTGGCGGATTTTCATGAAACTTCACAGGAATATTGCTCTTGATGTCTAGTTGATCCAAAATTTCGGGCCAGCCGAAATTCAAGATGGCCGCCATGGCTAAAAAAAGATTTTTAAAAAACAAGTTTGTAGCGACTACTTCTTGAAAACTGTAAGTGATATTGATATGGGACTTTTTCTAAAATGATCAGCATGACATGTTGTTGGTTCTAGTCGAAAATCATTTTGATTTGACATTAAACATGGCTGCCAGCGGCCATCTTTGTTTACATAGTGTTATATAGTAAATACTTTGTAGCAACTACTCCTCTGAAACTTAACAGAAATGGTGCTCTTGATGTCTAGTTGATCCTAGCAAAATTTCAGGTCGACCGGAAATTCAAGATGGCCGCCATGGCTAAAAACAGATTTTTAAAAAAACAAATTTGTAGCGACTACTTCTTGAAAACTGTAAGTGATATTGATATGGGACTTTTTCTAAAATGATCAGCATGACATGATGTTGGTCCTTGTTAAAAATATTTTGATTCAACATTAAACAGCGGCCGTCTTTGTCTATATTAGAGTTATATATAAACTCTTGTAACAACTACTCTGAAACTACTCGACAGATTTTCATGAAACTTCACAGGAATGCTGATCTAGCTATCAGAACCTATCAGTAGAGCTTTAGGGTCTGACCTCTTGTTTAAATAAATAGTTGGAATTATAATATAATGAAAAAATAACGAGTTGAACTCACCTGTGTCATGTAACTTTAATACTTGTCACTACCTCGAAAGTGTCATCGACTCGTTTTCATATATCTCCAAAATGTGCTAGAGTCAATGTTAGTACTCGTGACTTAGAAAAAAAAATACTGTTGAAAGTGGAAAAACTTTTAGTTTGAAAAGATTGCAAAGAAAGAGTGTGAGGAGCTTATTAGAAAAAATCCGATTTAAGTAGGAGATCGTAGACAACGGTCAAAGATTATGTGGCGACAACATGGATGGGAACTTTAAAAAATGAAAAACATGTATTTCTCTCAACAATGTTAAAGCTGCACAATAATGCATGATTGGCTTCGTTGTACTGAAATATTTCTAGATTTTGGATGGATAACTTTTATTTTCTTTGATACGCTGTTTATTTGTTTGACTATTTTTATGCAGTTACAGTTTATATTAAAACATTTTGTGTGACAAGGTAGTTGAACAGGACCATAAGTCCAATAGTAAGTAGTTAATTAAGAAATTAAATATTTCCAGCAGGTTTATATTGTCTCAGATAAAAACCTGTTGGGTGGAACTTGAAGCTCATCGATACCAAGGGCCGTAGACTGGTGGTTTGGATTAGTTTCAAGTCCCAACCACCAGGTTTTGATCTCGCATAATATAAACCGGCTGGAAATAGTTTATTTCTTATCTGACATGGATTGTTATGTATTTTACACACATGTTCGAGACTGAACATAAAACAAACACATTCTACAACTTACATTGTACGTCCTTCTCTCAGAATCAAACGAAGAAAATGTACAACTTATCGTGTTTCTAACAAGTTCAATGTGATGTTTGAATGTAACGTTACCTATAAATAATGTAATCGTTGTTTTGGATGTTTTCCGACATTGAAAATCATTTAAAATGACGTTCTAATGGTTGAAGGACGTTACGCCATAGTTTTTTAAAAAATGGCTCAATAGCCAATCAGCACTGAGTATTTTCATCAACCATGTTAGATTATACATTAAGCATCTGAAACAAATTCAAGGTTCGAGATATTGCGAGTATTTGTTGAAATTGTGGGATCTGCTCACCAAGTGGGGTGCTGGGTAGCTGACAGTTACACCTACATACTAATAGGATTGCTTACCAACTTACTAATTTAGAAGAACTTTTGTTATTTGATTAAAGTATGAGCCACGTCAAGCATACAAGGTCCTCAAAGCCTTTGGTACCAGTGCATTTTGCGTGTGATATGCAGTAAAATCAAGGTCCACTCTGTTAACCATTCAGTCGGGGCAATTTAAGAAAATATTTGAAGTATTGAATGTAAGTAGTCAATTAAGTCTCATAGTTCAGCTTGATTACATTTTGTATTGGGATGGATATTAGAATAATATAAATAAGTAAAAGAATAGTGGCAGGGCATTACTATTGAAAACACTCTGTACAAACGTATTCAAAAGTTATAGTTGTGTCGCCCCCCAGTATAGGGGGGACATATTGTTTTTAGTTTGGATGTCTGGATCTCTGTCCGTCACAAACCAGTCTCCACCATATCTTGAACCGCTTGAGGGATTTTGAAATAACTTGCCACAAATGTTCACCATATCGAGACGACTTGCAGAACGCAACTTCCAGCCATGTCCGCTCAAGGTTATACTTAGAGGTCAAAGGTCATATGCACTGTATTTCCGGTCTCCACCATATCTCTTAAACCGCTTGTGGGATTTAGAAATAACTTGCCACAAATGTTCACCATATCGAGATATACACTATATTTCCGGTCTCCACCATATCTCTTGAACCGCTTTTGGGATTCGGAAATAACTTGCCAAAAATATTCACCATATTGAGTTGACGAGCAGAGCGCAACTACCTGCCACCGGTCAAGGTCACACATAGAGGTCGAAGGTCATTTGCACTAGTTTTCGTGTTCTCTTGAACTGCTTGAGGGATTTTAAAATAACTTGTCACAAATGTTCACAATATCGAGACAACTTGCTGAGCGCAACTTTCAGCCAGGTTGTTTTATAAATTAGTGGGGGAGACTTATGTTTTTGTTACCCCCCGTCTAGTTGTGAAATTAGTTTTTATTCTGTATTAAAACAAAAATACGAAAAACCCAATGTTTGTACATATTCAGTTAATTTTAGTTAATTTGACTGAATCATGAACTGACGTTCAGACAAGAAACGGCCCCGTGTGGTTCCGGGGCAAAGAATAGGGCCACTGCAGATCCCGTTGGAGGGGAAGTCAGAGGGGGTAGAACCCCCTCAAATTCCTGTTCATTTTATTATTTTTTGTTCATGCTCAGGTCTTCATCATGACCCCTGCATTGTTTCAGGTGCCATCTCGCTCATATCACTAGAGCAGTGGCAGAAAAACTATAACGTGGCTCCAGCGTAAATGTAGTGAATACAATAGAATTTGCAGCAACTCTGCAGTTCAGGGTGAGAAGGTTCTAGGCCCGTTCTCCATATTTTATCTCGATGTACATGGAGGATGAGCCTGGCATGTTCATTCCTGTTAGGCGTCATATAACCTTTCATATGTTGGTGCGCCTTAAAACCCCAATTCAATTCAATTCAGACAAGAAACTTGCATGTCAAACCTCGGTTCTGCAGTTTTATTTTGCACCATTTCTGCGGTTCCATGTGAGCATTCTATTGTTGGAATGTAAATTGCCTACTATTTGAATTTCATTTCAAATTAAAACATTTTACAAAATTTGATACCTCAATTTATTAGCTCCCCTGAGCACGCAGGTCTCGCAAGATGAGCTATTGTGACAGCCTTTTGTCCATCTTAAGTCTGTCGGCATTAACATTTCTTTAAAAGGCCACAAGGCCTGGCACTTAGATATGTAGTGGTGCTCTACCAAGTTTGCTCAGATAATAATCATGGGGTCATAGTTGGCCCCGCCATGGGGGTCACAAGTTTTTTATAGGGTTATATAGGAAACACACATAAAAATGCCTAGAGCTTAGATATTTTGCATGTTCATTCATCTAGTGGTCAGAATTGGCCCCGCGCAGGGGTCAAAAAGTTTACATATGAAACCACTACAAAATCTTCTCTAAAACTACATGGCCTAGAGCTTAGATATTTTGCATATATCATCTAGTGGTCCTCTACCAAGTTTGTTCAAATGGTGACCATGGTATCAGAATTGACCCTGCTTTAGTGGTCACAAGTTTTACTAAGTTATGTAGGAAATAAATTTAAAAAATCTGACATCACAAGGCCTAGAGTGTAAATATTGTGCATGTACATGTATCGTCATATAGTGGTCCTCTAATCCACTTCTAGGGTCAGACTTGGGCCCCACCCCGGGGTCACAAGTTTTACATAGAGTTATATAGGATAAATACTGAAATATCTTCCCCAAAGCCATAAGGAACTTTATATTTTGCATGTATCATTATCTAGTGGTCCTCTTATCAAGTTAAATTTGTTAGCATGATAATTCAATTGTAAAATACTTGTCTATTTTTAGAACATGTAAGGTTGCACTCAACTAAATATATAGGTTACATTACACCATTTTAGGCTAAGATATACTGAAGTATTTTTAGGTTACACTCAACTAAATTTACAGGTTCCATTGTTCTTTGTGCATAGTGATATATAGGAAAACATAAAGTTATATAGGAGAAACACTAAGTAATATTCTTGCTTATGTTTTACTGGTGCAAATTAACTCAGGTGAGCGATATAGGGCCATCATGGCCGTCTTGTTTGAACAGGTGGTGTTAAACATGAGGTTTGGAACTCAGAATTAGCCTGAAAGTATTTGTATACATACTGCAGAACAGTGTTATTATTATCTCTTTAGATAACTTTTGAATATTTTAGAAAAGAATTTCTTTGGAATGTTGTAACATGCATAGTTCTCAACTTGTAAACTGTATTATGTATGTACAGTTATTTGATATGTTTAAAACGTTTGAATAAAATTAAAGTTGCTTTTTTTGCTTTTTTCTTTTCAATCCGTCTGTTTGTCGTTTGTCCATTACATTTTTTTGTAGCGACTACTCCTTTGAAACTACTGGATGTATTGTCATGAAACTTTACAGGAATGTTGCCCTTAAGGTCTAGTTGGTCCTAGCCTAAAAAAAAGCATAATCCAAGACGGCTGCCACAGCTAAAAATAGATTAAAAAAACAAGATTTTAGTGATTACCCCTCAGAAACTATAAGCAATAATGAATAAATGAATGTTGTTTTATGGCACGTAGACACAATAATTAAGTCATATTGTGCGCAAAAAAAAATGGAATGAATATGAGTAATAAATTAATTAGAAATTGGTAAAAAAAATACAAGCATATATTGAATGTGATAATGATATGGGACCTATTTTAAGATGATCAGCATGACATATTGTTGATTCTCGCCGAAAATCATCGATTTGACTTTAAACATGGCTGCCAGTGGCCACTTTTGTTTACATAAAGTTTTATGCTTTATAAGTGAAAACCTGTGACTACTTTTCTGAAACTACTTTATGGACGCTGAGGTTATATACTGTTTGCTGCTCATCAGTAAATGTTTTGCATAGCACCGCTTATTAACATAAATGGACTAGTCCAACATCAAAGAAGTAAAATACCATTATTACATTGGGATCAATTTGTCCGTTGTCCGTCCGTCACTCTTTAACCTGAAACCTAACCTTGGCTATAACTTGAAAAGTTGATGTTTAACTTCACACACATCTTCATCTTACTGTTACACCAACTCTGACTTTCATTTTGACAGAGGCATGCCCCTTTTTATACAACTTGAACCTGCAACCTAACCAATATCATAACTGGCCATAACTTGAAAAGTATTTGACCTATGTTCATGAATCATCACACGCATATGCATCTTACCTAAATGACTGTTTTATACATGTCCAGTAACTCTGACTTTCATTTTGACAAAAGTTATGACCCCTTTTCATAAAACTTTAACCAGCAACAAAAACAAGCTCATAACTTAAAAAGTATTTGACCTATGTTCATGAAACTTCACACACAGCTGTATCTTACCTTAAGAAACGTTGTTACACATGCCCAATAACTCTGACTTTCATTTTGACAGAGTTTCATAAAACTTAAAATCTGCTCCATAATTCATGAAGGATTTCACCCCGTCTTCAAACTTTGTACATATATTGCACATGGCAGGCGACACAAGTGTTCCGTCGAACACCCTTCTAGTATTTACATTTTGGAGAGAACACCTGCAGTATCCAGTTCATTGCAATATTCCCCGTGTGATTGCCGGGGTAGAATACAACCCTGCAAATCCCGCTAGAGGCAGTGGGGTAGGACCCCCTTCATGTTCATTTTATGTCTTTTTTTATCATGCTCATTCAAGGCCTTCTTCATGACAACGCATATGCAAATGTGGCTCAATCAAAACTCCAATTCAATCAATCAATCATTGCAATATTAAATTAACTATTTTCTTAGCTGTAGATATTGTGACATTATCCAAAGTCATTCGTCTCCCAACGCTGCTTAATGTGGAAAAGTTGTCCGTTACTTGACAATCTTGTCTGGTACATCCCAGCAAAAACATAAGGTTAACTGACCGCCGTGCAGTATGAAATACTGTTGATAAACGGCGTTAAATCCAACTCGATCAAATTATCTTTATATTAATATGTTATTATGGTTGTTACTAACTAGCCTCTTATCTGAGTGACATTGTATCATGTTGAACAGACATCAATTTACCAATAAGGGGCAGACGCATTTGCTTTTTAAGGAAATGTCAGTAGCATGAGTGAGACGGTGTCGTCTTTTACACTGACCGTTCCAATGCGGTAGCCCTATTGTCAACCTATTGTCAACCCTTTTGTGATTTTGATGTCCTTTTTGGCCTGTTATTATTTTTTAAAGTTCTTTGTTTCTGTGTGTGTTTGCGGTCACTATCTTCAGTTGGCTGGATTAGTCCGTGTGAGAATATGTTCTCATTTAAAGTCACTATCTTCAGTTGGCTGGATTAGTCGGTGTGAGAAAATGTCCTCATTTGAAGTCACTATCTTCAGTTGGCTGGATTAGTCGGTGTGAGAAAATGTCCTCATTTGAAGTCACTATCTTCAGTTGGTTGGATTAGTCGGTGTGAGAAAATGTCCTCATTTGAAGTCACTATCTTCAGTTGGCTGGATTAGTCGGTGTGAAAAATGTACTCATTTGACTGTCTAATATCAGTTATGTGTGAAAGAGGCCTCATTTGAAGTTGCTGTCTTCAGTTGGTTGGATTAGTCGGTGTGAGAAAATGTCCTCATTTGAAGTCACTGTCTTCAGTTGGCTGGGTTAGTCGGTGTGAAAAAAATGTCCCCATTTGAAGTCACTGTCTTCAGTTGGTTGGATTAATTGGTGTGAAAAAAATGTTCTCATTTGAAGTCATTGTCTTCAGTTGGTTGGATTAGTCAGTTTATTTATTAAGTTTGTCCCGATCTATCCTTTGAACCCGCATATTTTACTCTATATTCACTGTCGTGTAACTTGAACGGCTAGCCGATTTTGTTATTTCCAGGATGGCGGACACGTCAACATTCTTTGCCTTACATTTTTACTCGTTACTGACTTAACTGGGCATGACATTCATAGATACTTATACATACATTTATATTTGTTAAGTTCAAAGGACGGTTTGTTAAGCAGACAATATTTGTTAGTAGTTAGAAGTATCACGTGATCATATGTATCACGTGGGAGCTAATTATACAAGAGTTCAGTTGAGGACTATTGTGATAATCATGCATTTCGTTGAAATATATTTGGCGGTAAATGACCACGCAGTGCAGTGGTTATTTTAATTTTAAATCTGCAGAGGGCTTGCAAAGTGGTTTAAACATTATTCATGATTATTGTATCAGATGGAAACTAAAGGTAAATGTAGCGAAAACAAAAGTACTGGTATTTCGAAAAGGTGGTATTTTGCCCCGATATTTGATTTTTTACTATAATGACGAGGTGCTTGAGATTGTTGTCGTTTTGTCTATTTAGGAATATCTTTTACTACTGGAGATTCATTTGCAGATGCACAGCAAACATTGTCCGGTCAAGCACAGAAAGCTATTTTCAAACTAAATAAATATCTATATAAGTTTAAAGATATATCAGTAAAACATTATTTGGATTTGTTTGATAAGTTGGTCTCCCCTATTCTGAATTATGGCTGTGAAGTATGGGGATTTTGTAAAGCATACAACATAGAGAAAGTTCATAAACAGTTTTGCAAGAGATTACTTAATGTTAAACAGAGAACTCATCCAGATTTAATTTATGGTGAATTGGGCCGTTTTCCTCTTCAACACAATAGATTGTTTCGTGTTATGAAATTTTGGTTTAAAATAAAATATAGCCAAAATACAAATTATATTAAATGTGCTAAATGTGCGTATAACCAGTTATTACGAGACATTGAAACAACCCTTATGCAAAAAAACTGGGCATCTCTTGTTCGAACGTTATTATCAAACTTAGGAGTTTTTAAAGTCTGGGTAAATCAATGTGTTGGAAATGTAAATGCATTTTTATCAGTTTTTAAACAAAGACTGCATGATCAATTTATTCAAAACTGGAATTCAAGATTATCAGAGTCTCCTAAAGCAAGATTTTATATTTTATTTGCAAAGTTTGGTTTTCAGTCCTACGTAAGTACAATTACAATAAAAAAGTTTAGAGTTGCACTGTCGAAATTAAGACTCTCTTCCCATAGACTGGAGATAGAAGCAGGCAGGTTTAAAAAAACGAAAAAAACGCCTTTGCAAGAAGAAAGTGCCAACATTGCAATATTCTTGAAGATGAATTTCATTTTTTGTTTGAATGCCCTCGTTACTATAGTCTTAGAAAACAATATTTAAAGAAATATTTTTGGAAACACCCAAACATGTTAAAGTTAATAGATATCATGACGTCAAACAGTACGAAGGTACATCGCTGTTTAGGACAATATATTTCTAAGTCTTTCAGATTAAGAAATGAGATTTATGCAACTAATAGTTAAGAATCACACCGATTTTTTCCCCTCAAAAATCGTGAGTGAGTGAGTGAGTGAGTGAGTGAGTAAGGGTGGTAGTGAGTGAGGGAAAAGCTGTTTACTGATCGATTGAATGCATCAGTATTTGGAAAGGGAACACATTGTCTATTTACTCGCATGTATGATATGTAAAAGTAGTGTATTATTTATTAATTGATAATACTAATTATACTGGTTTGTGAAAATATTTAAATTATGTTTGTACAATCGCTTGCTTTTCATATTTCAATTGTTTTGTAACTCAAAGACACGTTTTGTCTTTTAGATGAATAAAGTTATCTATCATATGTGGAAGTTGGCTGAAAAGTACAGTATGTGGAACAGAGTCACTGATTGAAAGACACAACATTAAATGATAAGTTTTTTTAAACCTTGTATGAATCTAGCCTGTTGGGCATACATTCGAAGCTATTGAGCACATTCCAATACGTTAGACATATACTAGAGCCTGTTGGGGCATATGTTCGAAGCTGTTGGGCATATTCGAATACGTTAGACATATACTAGAGCCTGTTGGGGCATATGTTCGAAGCTGTTGGGCATATTCGAATACGTTAGACATATACTAGAGCCTGTTTGTTAATAATGTACGTAGACAAACGGTTTAAGTTTCGCAGTAGGTACTGAATGTATATATATATACTTAAGGAAAAATATGCGGAATGCAGAATTCGGAATGCGGAATTCGGAATGCGGAATGCGGAATGCAGAATTCGGAATGCGGAATGCGGAATTCGGAATGCGGAATGCGGAATGCGGAATTCGGAATGCGGAATGCAGAATTCGGAATGCGGAATGCGGAATGCGGAATTCAGAAGTCAAGAAATTGTTATGTGTGTGAGTGGTGTAGTAGCATTAGTAGTAGTACTAGTAGTAGTAGCAGTAGCAGTAGCATTAGGATTATTAGTAGTAGTAGTAGTAGATATAGTAGTAGTAGTAGAATTAGTAGTAGTAGTAGTAGTAGCATTATTATTAGTGTAGTTGTAATAGTGGTAGAAGTAGTAGTAGTAATAGTAGTAGTAGTAGTAGTAGTAGTAGTAGTAGTAGTAGTAGTAGTAGCATTAGTAGTAGCACTAGTAATAGAAGTAGTAGTAGTAGTAGATATAGTAGTAGTAGTAGCATTAGTAGTAGTAGTAGTAGTAGTAGTAGTAGTAGTAGTAGTAGCTCTAGTAGTAGTATTAGTAGTAGTAGTAGTAGTAGTAGTAGTAGATCTAGTAGTAGTAGTAGTAGTAGTAGTAGTAGTAGTAGAATTATTATTAGTAGTAGTAGTTGTAGTAGTGGTAGTAGTAGTAGTAGTAGTAGTACTAGTAGTAGTAGTAGAATTATTAGTAGTAGTAGTTGTAGTAGTGGTAGTAGTAGTAGTAGTAGTAGTAGTAGTAGTAGTAAAAGTAGTAGTAGTAGTAGTAGTAGTAGTAGATCTAATAATAGTAGTAGCATTATTATTATTATTTTTTGCGTTGTTTTTTTCATTCTCGCTGAGAGCCATTACCTTCTCTTAAAATCTAAGTGGTGCGAATACGCTTAAATATATACCCGAAAGTTAAAAATAACATAATTAAAAAAGCAAATCATTTTTTAACTCGAGTTTAATAGATGTGATCCAAGGATTCACACACGCGGATCCAGGAATTTACCTCGAGGCGTGGGGAAAGAGTCTAACTTAGACCAAATGTTTTAACAATAAAAAACAAACATTTGCGATTTTCACGGGTGTGGGGTGTGGTGGTGGTGTGTGTGGGGGGAGGAGGGGGCTTAATATAATATATATTATATAATTTAGAAAATCTCAGTCCGGCCCCCACTTTCTTCCCTCTGTATCCGCTAGTAATCCACTCTGAGTTTACACACCACTCTGGGTCCGCTAGTGATATATAGCGCTGGCAAAAATTACTACGAAATGCGGAATGCGGAATGCGGAATTCGGAATGCGGAATGCGGAAGTCAGGAAATAGAAGTGAAGTAAATGTAAGCCAAATGGGCCATCGTACACTTGACTTGTTAACTATACTCTGTAAAAAAGGTTTTGGACCATGGCATTGTTCGAACCTTTACAATGATCGCTGAACCATGACATTCGACCATAACCCTTATTATCTCGTTGATAATTCACAATAGATCAACAATCAACAATAATTATCGTTCACAATGAAAGTCTGCGAACAAATAATAATCTTTTTATTGGTTACTCGAATGTGTCCGTAACTGTTACTTTGTATGGACTTTGCAACATTTTATACAGAACCTTTGTGTGTTCGCGATATTTTTTTTTAAATCAAATCTTGTTCGGAATTTAATGTTTCTGGTACCGCATTAACCGGGTAGAGTAGACCTTGGTTATTAAAAAAATATACTTAAATTCTGTCCACTAGTTTTATTTTTATATGACTTTATATACCCTGGTCCAACATTTGTTTACCGAGTATATATATAGTGTTGTGACCGAGGTCGCTGTCTGCCCATCTGTCGGTCGCGGCATGTGCTGTAAATAGGAAGTAGAAGCCAACTTTGTACAATTTGGTTGGATTAGTCGGTGTGAGAAAATGTCCTCATTTGAAGTCACTATCGTCAGTTGGCTGGATTAGCGGGTGTGAAAAATATACTCATATGACTGTCTAATATCAGTTACATTGTGAATGAGGCCTCAAATGTAGCGCGTAGTTGGCTGGGTTAGCCGGTGTGTTAAAAATGTCCTCATTTAAAGTCACTGTCTTCAGTTGGCTGAATTAGTCGGTGTAAAAAAAATGTCCTCATTTGAAGTCACTGTCCTCAGTTGGCTGGGTTAGCCGGTGTGTAAAAAATGTCCTCATTTGAAGTCAACGTCCTCAGTTGGCTGGGTTAGCCGGTGTGTAAAAAATGTCCTCATTTAGAGTCACCGTCCTCAGTTGGCTGGGTTAGCCGGTGTGTAAAAAATGTCCTCATTTGAAGTCACCGTCCTCAGTTGGCTGGGTTAGCCGGTGTGTGAAAAATATCCTCATTTGAAGTCATTGTCCTCAGTTGGCTGGGTTAGCCGGTGTGTAAAAAATGTCCTCATTTGAAGTCAACGTCCTCACTTGGCTGGATAAGCCGGTGTGAAAAATGTCCTCATTTGACTGTCTAATATCAGTTTGGAAATGTCCAAATTAGATTTTATTTCGACCCCTAGATATGCTGTTTCTAATTCTTGTTAACGATCCTGAACGTTATTTTCCCTGAAAAATACCTCAAAATGGATGTCCTCATTAGGGACCAAAAAAGCAGGTGTCCTCACTTGGGGGCGTATACAAGTATGTGTGTGTGTGTGTGTGTGTGTGTGTGTGTGTAAATTGTCGGCTTAAAACTTCCGTTATGCCTATCTTAATTATTATGTGCATGTCAAATGTTAATTAATTTAGATTTTGGTCGATGTAATTTCCATTTAGGGTGAACGATTTTCTTCACTACAACAACATGGACATACTTTTTCCATCAAAATAAGTGTGGCTACTAATGGAGCAAGAGTGTCGTTGTTTAATTCTTCTCACATTACGATGTTGAATGTATAACAGTTTTGGCAGGTATTATAATACACCGCAACAATGGAACTATGTGATATATGGGTCAATGTCCCGCTGTGTCGATAATTACCGTTCCGTAACATGTATGACTCTTGCAATACACAATGGTCAACCTACCTTTGCGCCGATAATTACCGTTACGCAATTAACGGTGGTGTCCAATTTGGCATTTACCCACTATTACGTAACAACCCTGATAATATTTTACAAATTTGCATATCAGATTTCATGTAGCACACAATTAAATTTGGCCGTATTTAAGGGTATGTTGTAGAGATAACAGGTATGTATCTACAATATTATTATGCATGCAACTATGTTAAATATGTTTGTGTGACGATGCACATTTTAAGACTGTGGATTAGTTTTACTTCGCGAATATTCAGGAATATATTTATATATTATGTCAGTACGTCTACTGAGACTAGATAGCATGTATATTACATGCACACCTATTTTTTTAGCTGATTTTAATCGCATAAATGAGATCATATGTTCAATTACCGACAGGGTCATATCACAGACTTTAAAACTAGTAGTTCTCATGCAAGCAAGCAAGCAGGCACGCACGCACACACGAATGCACGCACGCGCGCGCATGCATGCACGAATGCATAGTAGTAATGAAAGAATAAGTGTTACCCTTATCTCCGTCATATATACGCTCATGCATTTGTAGCGACGATACTTTTAAATGAATAAATAAAACGTCAATAATAAACTAGACGATTGGGGTATACTTATTTGGTGCTGTGATGCATTTATACGAACTGGAATAATATTATGTTGTGGTTATTATGCATATTAAGCATTACTGCGGGTGACTTTGATATTGGGTCTTTATTGCATTTATAAGGTATATAATGTCATTCTAACAAACATACGTTTAGTATGCATTCTAAACGTAGATATGGGATTTTTTGTTGATTTGTTTAGTGCTGTGCCTTTTTAAAGAATAAATCAAACGTTTAAGTATATTAATCATTTATGTCTGTGGATATGGGTAACATATTTGGGTATATATTGCATTTATATTGTCTATCTAGAATTTTATGTTAATGCTTATTGTGTAGATTTTAATCTTTCTTGCCACATTATATGTGTAAAGTTCATCTTCTGAAACAAAAAGTGCTAGGGTATAGGGATTTGGGTAGATTTGGGTAAATATGTCTTGTTTCAGAAGTTACACTATACACATGTACTTTCGTGCCACGTAATATGTGTATAGAGGTAGATTTGGGCAAGGATTTGGGTAGATTTTGGTAAATATTTCTTTTTTCATGAGTCACATTAGTATGCACATATACTTTCGCGCCATGTTATATGTGTATATTGTCAGATTTGGGCAAGGATTTGGGTAAATCTGAGTAAGGAATTGGTCGGTTTTGGGTAAATATTTCTTTTTTCAGAAGTTACACTATATACATATACTTTCGTGCCACGTTATATGTGTACAGTGGTAGAATTGGGCAAAGATTTGGGTAGATTTGGGTAAATATTTCTTGTTTCAGAAGTTACACTATGCACATACTTTGTGACTTTCTAGGCTTTTGTTTTTTATATTATATATACATGTATCATGTATGTGTCTTACTTATATTGCCTATTTTTAATCCTGCTTTGTTGTTAGAGATTATAACCTGGCTGGGATGTCTTTATTTACACTTTCCCTTTTATTGGGATGACAATAGCGTAAGCGTGAGGTTCGGAACCCGGTTTAAACCCCCGGTGGCCATTTTTACCAATAGCCGTTCCCATGCGGTAGCCCTATGGTCAACCCTTTTGTGTTTGTGATGTCTTATCTTGCCCTTTACTCATCTTTATAGTTGTTCTTTTTTTCTTTGTGTGGTTGTGGTTGACTGTCGTCCTTGATTGCTACTTTTCCTGTTCGATTGTTATATCTACCTTTGATGATCATCTTGCAATAAGCTAAAAGAGGCTAATAATCAAATGATATTTCTTAGACATACAGTCAATATTAGCTTGAGCAAGTCACTGCACTCTATAAAATGGCATCGAGTGCTACACATGACCGTTACAAATACTAAATTCAAGAGCACCGCAGACGGAATATAAAAAGCCTGTCAAAGGAGTCGTCCCAGTGTATAAAGGAAACGGCAAGTAACTGTCTGAGTTACAGTGCAGTAAAGTTAACCCGACCCAAGAGGTGGCACCTTAACCAAAATAAACCATTTGCTCCCAAAAGGTTACTCAAATCTACACAAGCGGTAACTCAGTCTACCCAATGGATAGCCCGAATTAAAAGCTTTCCCGATTGAGGTAACATAATATTGACGCTTGCTGACCAAAAGGTAAACCCTTAACGATTTATGTATAAACCTCTGATTCATCTTCATTTTTATTGTAAGTCTGTTCATCCAAGCATCCATGCAAATGTGCGTGTTCATGCTTAATAGTATGCATGTCCTGTCGTCCGTAAGTACGTGCATCCGTCTGTCTGTTTGTCTGTCTGTATATTTGCATGTTTGAAATTTGTGTTTTATAATAGAGCTTATTTTGTTTTTAAAATTTGGTATTTTGTCTGATTTAGTTGTTAATACCTTCAGGCAAAAAGTGTCATGTGTTTGTTGTGTATCAGAGATGCATGTTCCAATACTTAAAGTACAGCTTACTTGTCATATTATCGTTGGGTAGTAGCCGAGCCGAATAGAGGACCGCTCCATCTCATTGTTAAAGATATTATTATCCACCCGCCAACCCCCCGCCCCCACACCAACACCAACCCCATAAATACGTTCTCATCAGTGTTAGCAGAGCAAATCACCCGTAAATGGATAAAGGTGTAAAAAGGGCTTGACCACGTTAATACATCTTGCGCAAAATGATAAAGATCCTACGGCTATGTGTATATATAGTATTGAACATGCACTACACCTATGACATGGTATGAATGAAATACATTGGAAGGGTTGATGCTGTGTGGATCACTCCATAAATATAAAGATAGGTTTCTTTTTAGTTGGGTGTTATGTTTTGAAGTTATTGCGCGGAATGCGTATGTCCATATGAGATCATGGTGACCTCGGTCTTTGAACTACTTACCCCGAAACAATAGGTTCCTCCTCTCACCAAGGGAAGTGAATAGACAAATGCTGTTCGTGAAGGTGGATGTTATGCTTTAGAAGTTATCGCGCAGAAAGCGTAATGTTGTAATGACGTGCGTCCTGACGATAGATAGGATTGACATTCATATACCATGATACGTTTAGTTTTCCATCGGGCTTATAAAAGAGCATCAAACTAAATATAACGTTTTAACTTTCATACATTTGAATGATCATTCCCCCTTGTGTAAGGCTAATAAATAATGTTTTACGCACATAAACTGATGACTGCACTCAAGACACACATTAAAGCTACTATAGCTGTATATAAGGCTAGAGGGATGTATCTAAAGCTACTGGGAGCGGTTTAACTCTTGGTCGCGATCTAGTGGAGATAACTGGAAACCCGTATATGAAGCAGTTTTATAGCGAACCCTTATCATTTCTCTACCTGCGATTGACACGTTTAAATCCGCACCCATTCACCCAAAAATAATATAGCCTATGCGAGATTCGAACCAATGACTTTCGGATTGACACTCCAGGCGCTTTAACACAGAAATATATAGTCTGTTATTTTGATCGACATAGTGGTATCCTTGTAGACGGTATCCCACGTTCATTTTCTGTGTGTGATTCAATGAGTTGTTTGGTATATACTTATACATATACCTTCGACAAAACACGACAGAAGATATAGATTACACATTCCAGCAGTATTAGAGTATTATACGCCACTGAAGATATACTGTGTATCTGTTTAATATAATGTACATAACGAATATATAATTAAAATGAAAGGTAGGTTATCAGCTTGCTCTCTGGTCTAATGGGCATTTACACGAATTATCAGTTCGGAAGTCTCGAGTTTGAATCCCATATTGAGCGAACTATTTTTCAATGATTAGGAGATTGGTGTATTTTGATACCGAGATTTCTAAAAACAACGATGGATTAACAATTTTGTCCTAGTATAAGCTTCACTCCTTACAAAAGCTATTACGGCCATGTTGCACATGCTTAAATTTGGTAGTAACAAGTTAGAGAATAGCGTGACATTTTGTTGAATATATTTCACTTAAAATGGCGTCCGGCGGCGACAATTTTCAAGAAAGGTTAAGGTAAATAATATTTACATGATAAACATAACTTTGGGATATGGCCCACTCAATATATATCCAATTTTACGCCGTTTAACCCGATATATTTATTTTCTCCTTAGGTTTTCTAGTTTTGGCGTGATGCTTAAGGTTTTGATCAAGTGGGAACTAACCAGTGTGCTTTTCATCGGGTTACAGTTCACGGACTACATCATTAAGTTTTGTAGCCAAAAATGACTTTGCTAGTAGCTTACAACAATTTATGTTTAATATTTCATAACTTCATAAGAAATTACATTAAATGATAAAATCGTTGTAAAACAATGTCTATGAAATATAATGAAAATCTCGAAAATTTGAATAAACAAGTACATACTGTAACACGTAACAGTTGTCCGTGAATGCATTACACGTAAGAGATTAGATGTTGCAACGAGTAAATTACACGTAACAGTTGTCCGTGAATGCATTACACGTAAGAGACGAGATGTTGCAACGAGTAAATAACACGTAACAGTTGTCCGTGAATGCATTACACGTAAGAGATTATATGTTGCAACGAGTAAATTACACGTAACAGTTGTCCGTGAATGCATTACACGTAAGAGACGAGATGTTGCAACGAGTAAATAACACGTAACAGTAACTGTTGTCCGTGAATGCATTACACGTAAAAGATTAGATGTTGCAACGCGTAAATAACACGTAACAGTTGTCCGTGAATGCATTACACGTAAGAGACGAGATGTTGCAACGAGTAAATAACACGTAACAGTTGTCCGTGAATGCATTAGACGTAAGAGACGAGATGTTGCAACGAGTAAATAACACGTAACAGTTGTCCGTGAATGCATTACACGTAAGAGATGTTGCAACGAGTAAATAACACGTAACAGTTGTCCGTGAATGCATTACACGTAAGAGATCTTGTAACGAGTACATAACACGTAACATTTGTCCATGAATGCATTACACGTAAGAGATGTTGCAAGGCAGTACATAACACGCATACGTTTACAAGGTAGCAAAACAACAATAGGGGTGGAGCATCGACCAATGGAATTAAAACTATTCCTTAACATAATAATTTATACTCGTCATTAACATATGCATTTTTTAGTTGGCAAATAACCACATACATTTTGAAATAAGACTAAATGTAAAGAACAAACACCACTTAAACCAAATATTGAAACATCCGTCGGTCTGTGATTTTCCTTGTATTCGCCTGAACCTTTTGCACACTACTTAACAATTTACTTTCAGGTTAACTTAATACTCTCTTTTGATATGGTTTGTTAATGTGCAATTACTTACAGAATTTTGAACGGATAATATACCAGAAGTATGATCTTATTTTGGATTAAAATAAATTTATTAAAATGTATGAGATTTTAAATATTATGGTCCATTAATAAATACATACAAATCATTGTTATCGCTTCACCTCAAACATGTTTCAACTGGAAATACTTTTGCACACGGTGCTTTGATGCGCACATGACTAAACAAAACTTTGGGTCTGATTATTCTATCAGACTTAGGAATTGTGCCCTATTTTGTCGAATCCCATTGAATGTGCAATAACAAGTATATATATATATATAACTAACAACGTCCTGAATAGTTTTACATGTAACTTGTAGTTTGATATGTTTACACCTTTTCTAGACAACAAAAACGTAATACAAATGTGTACCGATCTATACTTTACTTATGTCATAGTTAAGGTCATGTGTGTATTGACTAATTTACATATTTATCAAGTATATATTCATAATTCAGGGTAGCACTGCCTAGATAAATGTGTAAACATATTAAACTGGAATTGTCACGTACAAATATTCATGATTATTTGAAATTCTCTTTTCTTTTTAACATTTTCAACAATCTTAATGGGATTAAACAAAAGGGGACATACTATTTAAGTGACTGGCTATATTAAATCGCCTCTGGTTTTCAATGTTAATAAAAGAGTATGATAATGGACCTTTGGAAACGGCCGAGCACGACCACATACGAAATATTTCAGTCTCGGTTTGATTGAGACTGTTCATGAGTGGTAGTGAAATATGCTAGCTACAGCTCACGCCACACGACATATATTAAACTGCCCTCTGATTACATGTAAATCAATAAATACATATACTGCAAGTGAGTCTGTTCAGAGATAATTCGGAGGCTAAAGCCTGTTCAAAATATGTCGTTTACCTAGACAATACTTCTGTAGAACATGGCCAATTACTTTTAGGGATCTGGGGAACATTGCCAATTAATTTAATTTAATGACCACAATATACAACGCTATGCATACGCGTCGAACATTTATCCTAGTCACTCATCGCATTGTTAACTTATGTTAACAATCGTGTATTACAATCACAGAGTTATACGCAAACGTTAAATAATGCACCTATTATCCACTGTTATCAAATTAATATTGTTTTACAATTAATGATCAATTACAATAATTACATCTAATAAAGTAACTTCAAAATTATGTGGTTGTCTAAAGTTAATGTTTGAGAAACATCAAAGCTAACCGGATGTCGTAACCGCCAACCAAGATGGCGCCGCCCACTGAATACAAATGTACGATAAAATTTAATAAAATAAATATGGACCACATGTTGCCTGTGAATTTCGCCGTCCAACCTCTGCTACAAACAAAGTAACTATCGATCAATCCCGGCAATAACTAGAAGACAATGGGTTTTATAGCAAACATTACGCCAAAACCATTATTTGCCCCGTTCAGTCCGTGACAAACGTGGCCAAATCTGCAGTATTGAATCTACACGAGAGGCCCCTTATACAATTTTGCCGTTTAAGGAAGATAGACCTATACGTTTACATGCATTAGCACAAAACTAAACTTATTACACGGCCTCTCTGGCGGCCACTTAAAATGTGCACGCTTTTACGTGTTACATGGATATATCATGGATATTGTGAATTTGTTCCAACTCAAACAATAGATTATGGTGTAACGGACAACTTACAAAAGCTATGCACGACCAATACGCTCTACCCGTGACATTTTGTGACAATTATCGACCTATTAATCTCAAGTGTGAATATTAAGAACGAATGACCAAAAGTAATATAATCCCTAAATAGTGTTAACATTTGTCTCGTCTTAGCCTTATTTCGGCTGTAAAGGGTATTCATCAGGCTTTTCGAGGAGGTCTCGGAGTCCGACTTAAATTTACAAATACAGATATTTTCTATTCTGAGACGTCAACACCTAAAACATCATGTAACATGACTTCTTATTTACCGTAAAATGTGCTATCACGCGTTATGGACCAGGGTTACTGGAAGGAGAGACCATGCAAAATCAAGGATGAATTCAGATTTAGACATAAACAGCACGTTGTTAGCACCATAGATTGACTGGATTTAATATAAATTAGAATATTTTTTCATATACCCAATTTTCCTAGAAAAAAAAGAAGAGTTTAATTACCATGAGTTTTTCAATACGGAATTTCTATCCCGAGTGAAAAGAAGTCCACATAAACAAACGAGTGAGTTAGCACGAGTTTGTTTATTCGAACGTATTTTCACGATGATAGAAATTCCCGTATTGAAATATCATGGTAATTAAATTATATATTACATTCTAACATAACTATTTAATTTTCAAAATGTATAACTGTCTTTTTCCTTTTTATTTCTTTCTGTGAAAACGCGCATTTATATGCGCTTGATGGGCGTGTTTTGACATCATGTGATAAGCACCGACTCGGCATTTTATGCATTTTTTGTTCGCCGATAGAAAACTCAAAACTGAAATAAAATGGATTTTTTAATCATGTTATTCGACGTTCTTGTGAAAAGTCAGGATACATCTTCATTCACTAAATGAAAATGTAGAATTCATGGTTGAATTATCACTGAAATGTAAGTTGAAACAATTTTATGCAGGAATTTTTTAATAGGCCGTGCCGTTTCATTGAGTTTACATGTGCAGTCATTATAAGATCGACGGAAACAAACAATTTCAACAGTAAACAGTTACTTTATTGTGTCCCAAATACATTTATGTAGGAATATTTTAACGTTTTCATTATGTAAGTAACTAATAACCATCAAAACAGTTCAAAAATAACGATTTTAACAACATGTTGTCGGTCAACATTTTGTGTTTACACATAGTATGACGTCATTTCAGATGTTAACTCGTGTATAAGTGTCAATATCTATAACGTTGTATTGTTAGTCGAAATCTTAGTCGAAAATTCTGTCAATTCTTCGGAATTTATTTGGCTTGCGTGAACCGCCATTCACGTTAGGATAGAAATTGAATGTACCTAGATGTAGCCTTCTGTTGGTGGTATGATAATTGACTGCACTATGGATGTCAGTGACAATAACTACTCACACACATACAAGTAAAGCCTGTGCTTGGGGACGTGAGAGATGTTGCAAATTATATTATCTCTCATGATCTCTCTCAATAAAACCGAGTTTGCTACTTTTCTCACGGTTCCCGGATTCCTATGTTTCCTTCGGGGATGCTCTAAATAACCTATACTGTGTTGATGAGCCGTTAAACAACATTCAATTCAATTATATTGCTGGTGTATGTTGCCTCCAAAATATCCTTTCATCAGTATTTATTGTCATAGATCATGTTTATACTAATTTTGAAGAAAATATTATATGTGTAAAAGTACAAAAAATTGGCGTTAGTGACCATTATCCAATTTTCTGTACTCGTAAATTGAATTTTAAAGATAAAACAAATACTCACCAATCTATTAAGTATCGGTCTTTTAAAACTTTTGCTGAGGAAATCTTTATTTACGATCTTTAAAATATATCATGGAGCACACATGAAAGTTATACAGATGCAAATGACTTACTTAACACATGGGTGACTAATTTTTCAAGTGTCATTGATAAGCATGTGCCGCTTAGAATACATAGGGTTACAAAGCTCCAACAACCTGATTGGTTTAATTCTGATATTTTAGATGCAATAAAGGAAAGAGATAAATGTAAAGCAAAAAATGATGCTCAAAATTACAGACTTTTAAGAAATAAAGTATGTAATTTGATTAAAGAATCTAAGAAGTCCTCTTATGAAAGAAAAATTGAAGAAGGCAAATCAGATCCAAAGTCAATATGGAAAATATTTAAAGAGCACGGTGCCTCCACAAAAATTTCTCAAAAAGGAAATTCTGTAAATCAGATCAATAAAAACAGTGAAGAAATAACAGATAATTTTGAGATGGCAAATGAGTTTAATAAAAACAAATTGTAAATATAGCTGCAAATTTAAAAGAACCTATTTCAAACTCAGACTTTACAAAAGTAAAGCAATTTGTAAATCGCACTGTTCCAGACAAAATGTACTTTAACATTCCTCTCAGAAGAACAAACTTGTAAAATACTTCTCAGCCTAGATACATCCAAATCCACGGGACTTGACCAAATTGGTCCTAAATTACTAAAATTATCAGCCAATGTAATATCAAAAGTATTACATATATTATTAATTGTAGTATAAGACGGGGAATTTTCCCAGATACGTGGAAAGCTGCTAAGGTTAATCCTTTATTCAAATCAGGTGCATCTGATAATGTAAACAACTACAGACCAATTTCTATTTTACCAACTCTTTCCAAGTTGATTGAAAAACATGTGCACAACTCATTTGTTGAGTTTTTAAATTATTATAAATTACTATGTAAATCTCAAAGTGGGTTTAGAAAAAGCCAAAGCTGCGAAACGGCTTAGTTCATATGATTGACAAGTGGTTAAAAGGATTAAATGAAGTTAAATTTGTTGGTGTAATAATGGTTGATTTTAGGAAAGCATTTGACTTAGTGGATCATAACATTCTTTAAAAAAAAATGCAGATCTATAAAGGTAGTGACACTACAGTTAAGTGGTTTAAATCTAATCTAACAGATAGGAAACAAAATGTTTCACTAAATGGGGTTCTCTCTGATAAACAGTTAATTACATGTGGTGTACCACAAGGCTCTAATTTAGGTCCTCTCCTATTCTTATTATTCATAAATGACCTTCCTATATGTCTTGATGGTACTGTATCTAAGACAGACATGTATGCGGATGATACCACTATCTACGATGTTAACACATCAAAAGCAGTAATTGAGCAAAACCTTCAAACTGCTTTAAATACCCTCAATGCTTGGTGCCGAAATAATGGTATGGTTTTAAACACAGAAAAAACTAAAGTGCTCTTAGTTACTACACCTCAAAAGCGTGCAAGACTTGTTAATAACAAATTATCATTAACATACAATAACATTGAACTGCAACTTACAACAGGTGATAAAATTCTGGGAATGCATATAGATGAACACTTGAAGTGGGATAATCACATTATGTATATTCGTAAGAAAATATCAACCAACATCTGGCTACTGTCAAGAATAAAATCATATATTCCTTTAAATTACCGGATAATATTTTATAAGGCATATGTTCAACCTCATCTAGATTACTGTAATATAATATGGGGAAATACAAAGAAAGCTAACATACAACTGTTATTACGTTTGCAGAGAAGAGCATGTCGTACTATTTTAGGCGACCAATATACCACACTAAATGAAGCACTGGTTATCATTAATTCCCTTAATATCGAGCAAAGGATATTTCTCCAAAAGGCAAAATGTATGTATAGAGTATCAAAACATGCAGTCCCGTCATATATTTGTGATATGTTTCATCCTACTGTTATCTCGCAGAGAAATCTACGATCTGCTTACGAATTAAATTATATAACTCCAAGACCAAACAAAGAACTATTTAAAGGGAGTATGTCATACGCTGGAACAATTGTGTGGAATAGCATTCCTTCATATATTAGAGAATGTACTTCTTTAAAAACCTTTACATCTAACTGCGTTAAATGGCTGAAAACACAATCATAATGTAATTATTGTAAAAGTATTGTTATGTTGGGCAGTTTTAGATAATTATTGACATCGTGTGTACTGTGTGGTACTTTATTATGCACACCACCACCTCAAACCATGTATATAATTATGTATATATATTAAGAAGTATGTATACATGGGTGTAAATGTGTGTGCATGTGTGATTATTTGGATGTATGTGTGCGCAATAATGTAAGTGCGCAATAGTGTAAAGGAAATATCACTGTTTTGTTACATATGTTTGTACATTGTACATGTATATGTATGACTTTGCAGAGGGCCCCAAGGGAGATTAGTGTTGGCTAATTGGGTCACCCTCTATAAATAAAGACATTCATTCATTCATTCTAAATCGCTCAATGTTTGTATGCAGAGGTTAGTCTAGTTTAATCCTTCACTGTCTGTATTCAGAAGTTAGCCTAGTCTAATCCTTCTGTCTGTTTATGCAGAAGTTATCCTAGTCTCAATTCCCTGCTGTTGAATGCAGAAGTTATCCTAGTCTAATCCTTCTGTCTGTTTATGCAGAAGTTATCCTAGTCTCAATTCCCTGCTGTTTGAATGCAGAAGTTATCCTAGTCACTCGCCTTTGTATAATAAGTTAGTCAAGTCTCAATCAACAAATGCTTGTATGCATAAGTTATCCCAGTGTAATTTCCTCGCTGTTCGTATGCACAAGTTATCCCAGTCTAAAGTCCTTTCTTTTCGTATGCAGAAACTATCCCAATCCCAATCCCACAGTGTATGTTTGCAAAAGTTAGCCTAGTCTAAATCCCTCGATTTGTGTATGCATAAATAAGCCAAGTCTAAATCTCTATCGGTTGGTATACATAGGTTACCTTAGTCTAAATTCTTCGCTGTTTGTTTGCAGAAGTTATCCCATTTTAAATCCCGCACCATTTGTATACATACGTTACTAATAGTCTAACTCCCGCGCTCTTTGTAAGCAGAAGTTATCCTAGTCTTAATTCCCTTATCTTTGTATGCATACGTTCCCTAGTCTAAATCCATCGCTGTTTTATGCAGAAGTTAGCCAAGTCTAAATTCCTCGCAGTTTGTATTCAGAAGTTATCCCAGTCTAAACCTCTCGCGGTTTGTATGCAAAGGTTAGCCTACTAGTCTAAATCCCTCGCTTGTTGTATGCATAAGTAAGCCAAGTCTAAATGTCTCTTTGTTTGTATTCATAAGAAAGCCTAGTATAAATCTCCTGCTGTTTGTATGCAGAATTTAGCCTGGTCTAAACCCTCGCTGTTTGTATTCGGAAGTTATCCCAGTATAAATTCTCGCTGTTTGTATGCACAAGTTAGCCTAGTCTAAACCCCTAGCTATTTGTATACATACTGTTTGTATGCAGAAGTTAGCCTAGTTTAAATCCCTCGCTGTTTGTATGCAGAACTTAGCCCTGTCTAAATCCCACGCTGTTTGTATGCAGAACTTGAGTTAACCTAGTCTAAATTACACGCGGGTTGTATGCACAAGTTAGCCTATAATTTGGGGCTCTAGTTTCAGCCAAAGTTTATTTTTACTTTTCAATCAAAAGTCAACGTTATCCTAAATAAATTGTATATCTGCCAAACAGACATTGATAAATTAAAATAGCCTATTTTCAAGTTGCGAAATAAAAAATAAGTGCGACCATTTTTTTACATAAGGTATTTCAAATGCAAAACTCTGCATCAATTTTTAACAAATTAATCTCAAACTGAAGTTAGCCTAGTCTTAATTCCTCGATTTTTGAATGAAATATATACAAGAGAAATAAATCAAGTCTAAATTCCTCGATATTTTATATCAAATACATTTAAAACAGAAGTTAGCCGAGTCTTCATTCCTCGCTTTTGTATTTGATACAATTAAAACAGAAGTAAGCCAAGTTAAAATACCTCGATATTTGTGTAGGATAGTTAGTCAAGCCAAAATTCCTCACAGTTTGTATTAAATACATCTAAACCAGTAGTTCGTGAAGTCTAAATTCATCGATTTTTGTATCAAACAGCAGTTTGTATCAAACACGTCTAAATCAGAAGCTAGCCTAGTATTCATTTCTCGCTGTGTTTGTATCTCTTACATCTAAACCAGAAGTTAGCCCAGTCTAAATGCCTTCATATTTATGTCTGATACATCAAAAGCAGAAGTTAATCCAGCCTAATTTCATGGCTAGTTGTATCATATACATCTAAAGCAAAAGTTAGCCCAGTCTGAAGTCCTCGCTGTTTGTATCTACATCTAACAGCAACATGTTAGCCAGTCTAAATTCCTCGCTGTTTGTATCAAATACATCGTAAGCTGAAGTTAACACAATCAAATTTCCTGGTTGTTTGTATGTGATACATCTAAAGCAGAATTTTGCCCAGTATCAGTATAATCCAAAGTCTTCGATGTTCGTATCTGGTACAACGAAGTAGCGCTAATGTTTTAAATGACATAACGTAAGATAGGACAGGAGAGTTGAGAAAGGTAACTATTTGATTATTTTGTTTTACAGTGTGTGTCTAACCAAATGTATATGTTCTATCTTATGGCCTAGATGTATTTTTAAAGAAAGCGGCATTAGTTTAACTATGGAATGGAATAGAGCTGTGTTTTCGTAATATAACACGATAGCACATCCATTTTCGATACTTTTGTTTACTGTAATGGAAAATAAAACAAAGACAGCGCAAAAGTTTAATTTACTATTAGTTTAATAATCTCACTCGCCGACCTGTATTTTTCGACATTCTTGGGTTTTCAACGACCGCCGTTAACCTCGTATAATTTAAAGCATTGTTAGCGATTTTGCTTTCAGTAATCATCATGTTTTTCACATACAAGGAAATGCAATCGCTATTGTTTTTGGAAAAAAAATCAAGTGGTTAGTTGCAAGAACAGTATTACTCCCCAACTGATTTTTCATTTTGTACTGATTTTTCATTTTCACAATATTCTCAAACAATTCCTTCAAACAACTTGTTGGAATATAATGTTCATTGCCAATGCAAAAGTCACTTGTTCAAACTTTAATGTCCAACACAACTTACGCATTACACATCACCACACCTCTTATTCCCGTTTCATGTTTGTTGATCTCCTCCTCAAATTACTGTACTGTAGGCAACTGAAAACTGACTTGTACGATTCTGCACTAACGTTATTAAAGTAGTCCGGCTGAGAGATAACTGTGTATTCCCATGATGCACATGGGTCGACTTCTATTCCATACTTAATTTCTTTAAGTTAAGGGAAATATCCAGTAACCGTCCATGTGAATACTTTAAAACTGGTGTGTTCAAGTTATTTTCTAATTTCTAGTTTTGTATAGCGTAACATTTTGGTCAAATCTATACTTGTCGATGATGCCGACATACTGTGTTTTTTCTCTTCAGTACAATTATAGCCTTTTTTGTGTGTGTTTTTTTCGTTTTTTGTTTTTTTCATTATCGTTCAGTGTTTGATAGAGCAACATTCTACTATTAAAATATAAAAGGTATGTATGACCTCTTCTGCGACAAGGACTATTATATTACAACCTGGTATTTATGGTGGCGTGATTTATGATCCTTAGTTATGATTATGTTCATTCAATCTTTATTAAACGGGTTCAAAGGTTTATCAAAGGAGGTTATGACCCTATTATTTTGCAACGCACTATATGTTTAGTGTTTGACCTATTTACAGTTCCTCAATATTCTGTTTTCTTTGGTTGTTCCCGAATATGACATTTCATTGATGACATATTCCTAAATCTTAATATTGATGGTAACGTTTAATGTGTGTATTCAAACTTGTCTTGACGTGTATATGCTCTTGTCCTAGGCTTCTTATATTCATATATACTTGCTTATCTTTGTGGTATACTTACATTACGTATTAATGATTCCAAGCTTGTTAGAGGATATTGCTTGGCTGGGATATTTGTATTTATATATATAAAAGGGCTGTTTGGTGCACTCTAGAACATGATTTAAACAACAGAAGCCTTTTCGCTCTGACATTTCCAGGGCGGTACCCATATTTTCAACCCGTCCACGTCTGCGGTGTCGCATTCTTTGACTCATTTTGGCCTTGTAATCATTGCTTTTGTTTTGAATGCGGGGTTTTAATCGACTATGTTTTGTAAAGTATACAATCCAGTTCGACTGTATACCTACGTTTAAAAAACAAACGAAAAGACAGTCTGTATTTCAATTCAAGACGTATGTCCTAAATTTGATATTGAAATTCAATATTAATGTCCCCCCATCGACGAAACGGGATGACTATGCGATTTTAGAAATGTTATAACTTATTATTTTTAATTTGTTTGAAACAGCCGATATAAAACTGTTGACTCAGTGGAGAGAGTGTTATGATGCTTCACAGAAGTTGTAATGTTATCATACGGAAATAACTTCCAGTTCTTATAAACAAGGTGGATGTCACACTGGGTGTCTAAGTGGGTGTTCTTGTTTTCGGTTTACAGTTTTTAAGCCAGTCAGTTGAAGGATGATTTTATATGTATTTCCATACAGGAAGGTTAGTATCAACGTGACGTTGTGACCTGACCAACTGCCAGATAAGTATCATGAAGATCATTAAGGCTGCAGCGAAAACCAAACAATTACATAATTTATGAAGCAATAATTGAGGGTGAGGTTAAACTCTCTTTAGTGACGTATCGTTCCGAGCGCTAAGTTTAGTGTTGGCCTACATTCTGGGTCAATCGAATCGTGCCATTGTACTTAAACATACATTTAACTTTAGAAAGCATGTACTAACTTAGGATCAATGGGAGAATAATGCGAACAAATGAGAGTAACTCAGGTTAGAATCAAGTTGAGAAATTAATTACTAAAAGAGCACTATAGAAAATACAAACTTAAAATATTCGTTGTATATACGGTACAAGATTACATGGGATAACATGACATAGGCAACTGATTAACTGATAGTCTACTGCGTATACGTCATCTAAACAGAAAACAAATGAGATTTGTAATCTTAATTATTACTTAAAACGGATTATGTACAGGTATTAAAATGATTTATTTCACTTAAAGTTCTATGACATTTGCTTGATAAAATGAAGTAGTTTCTAGAGATAATAAGAGGTTATTAATATTTTATTGAATGGGGTGGGGGCAAGTGGGTTTCATGAAGAGATAACAGCAACTTGAATTTGATGATAACAGACAAAACAAAATTATAAATGCTAAAAACAGATAATAGTAAAGTGAATAATATCCATTTTAAGACATGTGAGGGGTGTGAGGGTTGAGTGGAAAGACAACATTTTTCTCACCACTCGATACAGATTGTGGATAGCAGAAAACAGTAAATAACTATTCTCAATAACTGATAACAAAATATAAATTTCGCCAAAAACAGATAAGATTAAAGTATTAATAACATAAAGCAGTTAATATATCTTCACAAACTCCTTATTTAAATGCATGTGTACTAGGAATCTATTTATTTACAATATAAACATAAATGTATAACGTTAAATAACCTCAGTCATAGGATGTGCCATTTGAAATAGGCAATTCGTTCCTCAATTAAAGGGGCGTCCGTGGCCGAGTGGTTAACGTCTCTGACTTGAAATCACTTGCCCCTCACCGCTGTAGGTTCGATCCCTCAGGGGCCTAGGAATCTGTATGTGAGGAAGCTATCCAGCTGGCTTGCGGAACGTCGGTGGTTCTACCCAGGTGCCCGCCCGTGCACTAAAATTGCCCGGAGGGGCACCTGGGGTCTTCCTCCACCAATGGAAGCTGGACAGTCGCCATATGACCTTAGCTGTTGGTGCGACTATAAAATCCAATTCAATTCAATTCAATTCCTCAATTAAAATTACGTCGAACGTCACATTTTTGTTTAAGTTATATATAGTAACACATGTAATAATACAAAATGAATACACATAGAAGGCCCTATACATTTGTCGCCGATTAGTGTAAAGAAAACCCCGTTTAAACATGACCAAATCAAAAGTCAACGCTGAAAACTTAACACAAAAGCTGTTGAAAGTGTATTATACCTGTTGAAAATAAGCAACAAACATGTAGGTTACTTTTAACGGCTAGTTTGTTCACTATTTAATATCAGAAACAAACTTCATATATTGGTATACAATGCAAAACACCTATACAGTATATGATCACGTGTATGAGGTCTTTGTAGCTTGGAAGACACTAGGTGAACCATTGCCTACTCTAGTCTTACAGTTGGTAAGGAGTATCTTTCTCTAATATGCTTTGCTTTGGGGTCGAGGAAGCTAAAAACAAAATTACTGTACTGTAGGCAACTGAAAACTGACTTAAACTAACATAAATATGAGTATAATTATACATATGTATATGATGATATTTACTTTATTTATATCAAATTTATTACTTGCTATTCAACTTACAGTACTTAACTAAGACAATGGGTGTATTTTTTATTGAAATCGGTCAAGTACTGGGCATGTGATTTGTGTTTTACAATCACTCCGCGATATACAATATCACACTCGTGTCAGATAGTAACACATTACTCACTGACGTTGTTGTCTATATGGGATTTAGCATGGGCATTTTATGTGAGGTATAATAAAGTATAAAAAGCACCATTGAACAGTTGCCTAAACATGACAAGTATTTAACTAGTTCGATTTGTGCTAAAGACTCTGGACAAGAACTAGTGTATGGCTTTCATAAGTTTTTTTTAATATATGTTCACCCATAAATCGTATGTGTGACAGAAAGTTAAAATAAATGACTAAAACTCCATTATTTTAGGAATTCAATAATATTCAGAAACGTATTTTGGCTAATAACACATCTGGTGCCAAACATATATGTTTGTAAATGATGCTTAGAGATCCATTTGTTTAAGCACAGTAACACATAAAAGGAAACGGTTGATTTTGATTTTAGAAAAAGGCTAGGCCTCATTTAGTAAATAGTTTAATACTTTTTTTTTAGATGTAGATATTATCTGGAAATACTAAGGACATATTCAAAGAACTGGTGGTATTGTAAATATGGTGAGTGTTTTTTGGGGCAACCATTGGATTAATGGCTAATTTGTTTTTAGCTTCCTTTCCTTTTCCTTTTTCGAGTATCATTCATTCAGTATAGAGGGTATTTACTGCCAGATTATATATAATGGAACACGTGCTTAGAAATAGTTGAAGAATCGTAGAAATTAATAACATGCTTATGTGGGGTAAAACGAAAGAAGATATTTTTAATAACATAAAGTTATTTGAACGTAATCAATACTGTAAACTAGAAACTAAATGAGAAACGCTCTTGTTCTTTAATCTACCTTTGAACTACTATACTTGTGATTAAAATGCAATGAACGGACGATTTGGTGTCAGTGACTTGTATGCACATCTGACTTGGTACCACATAATAAAAAGGAGGAACCATCCTACAATTAATATGTGTTTAGTGTTCACAAAAGTGCCACCAAATGCAAAATGTAAATCAGAATAATGTTAAAAATAGGACCATTGACACTGTCGGATTTATCTCACGGCCCCAGATAAAAAGGTCTTCATTTAAGGATTGGATTCGATATTTAATCTTTCTAAGGGGTATGAACAACATTAAGCTTGTTTCAAGCGCGAGAAGCTCGATGGGCTTCTCGTTAACTTTAAATTAGCTAATGTTGTTCATACCCTAGAAAGATCGAAATTTGCTTTCAATCCTTATATTTATATTAAGCTTGTTTTATCTATTTATCGGACTTTAATGATGTAATACGTTGTATTTGTGTTAAAACTTGTATTTTAAATCTCTAATACGTACTGTTGGAAGAGCGAAGTTGCCAATAATTCTCACGAGAACGTCAGGACGACATTACTATGAATTAACTGCACCTTGCTTGTTTTTAGCTCCGCTGCAAAGTGAAAATCTAATCTCTAATACTACGGTACAGTTATCATGTTTGGAGCAAGATACCCAGGGCAAGAAGCATACATCAGTTAATTACAAAACTTCATTTGTATATGGTGCGATATCATACATTTAACTAATTTAAAACATTCCTCGAAACAAATATCCTTAGAGAATACCTATACCAGAAGGTCTAAGAGTCAAACAGTTGTTTACGGCAATTGTGTAGTGGTACTAGTATTTCCTGTCATGTGTCGCTCTTAGCAACCGTGTATGCTCAAAAACAACAATAACACAACGCATCTCAACGCTTAAAGAGATTGCCAGTGCCAGTGAACTGCGCTCCGGAAAACACAGGTAGATCCCGTGCCCTATAATTTGCAAAGGTCGTTGACAAAGTACATCTCATACTTGTACTCCTTTTGCACAACTCCAACTCTACAGCTCTACAAGATTCAACACAGACTGTTAGATCAAAATGCTGGATCTGTATTACGCCGAAATGATAGGAGAACAAGACTAATATCTCCTTTACTGGTCAGCTATACAGTCCTAAGAAGACGACTCCTGACATATCACCGGAGAAGAACTTATACCCTATAGTACCTCTCATGAGCAGACTCAAGTTTGTTTGTGTTGATTCTATTTTCAGAATGTATTATAATATATACTTCACTATGTATACTAACTAAGATTGATAACCCATGGCATATTCTACTTTAAAACTATTCGATAGTTATCTGGTGAAGATGGCAAATGTAAACACAATCTGCACCTGATACTTAATGATTATTTATGGTTTTGCTTGCTTTTTCGCATA